>JAVLSU010000005.1:34478-46449 GCA_032718425.1 Saxifraga oppositifolia | reverse complement strand
ATTTCGCATTCTGCTAGTTACTCTCACAACCGCAACAGAGGTAACAAAAAAGAGAATGACCGTTCTAGTGGTGGTCGAAACCGCGGTGGTGGTGGCAGGACGATGGACGGAGCGGACGTGGTGGCGGTTCAAGCGGAGGCCAGATTAGTGGTTCTTCACCGTGGAATGGGGCAGCCGATGCAATGACCATGAATGCAATGGGCTCCCCCTCATTGCCCATATCCAACCGCTCTTTGGGCCAGGCCCAACTTCTCACGGCCCACTTATTCCCCACACCAAAATGGCCTGCTCGGCCCTGGTCCAAAGCAGCCTTCTCGGTCCAAGCAGCAGACGCACCAGGCGCAAGCCTTCTCGGCTCATGTCCCCCTATTTCGACGGACATCGAGGCCGCAATGCACACTCTTGGGCTCAATGCTCCTGACAGCAACTGGTACATGGACACCGGAGCTACCTCTCATATGACGTCCGCGGCGGGTACTTCTCACCTTATTTTAATTTGAGTAGTAATAATGGAATCATTGTCGGTAATGGTCATTCTATTCCAATTCGAGGTTGTGGTCACACAAACTTGTCATCACCACACCCACCTCTCTCTTTAAAAAATGTTCTTTATGCACCTCACCTTATTAAAAACTTAGTTTCCGTTAGAAGATTTACTAAGGATAACTCGGTTTGTGTTGACTTTGATCCGTTTGGGTTTTCTGTGAAGGATTTTCGGACTTTCGGACGGGGATGCGTCTAATGAGATGTGACAGTCACGGCGATTTATATCCTCTCACACCTACCACCAGCCATGCCGCCTCTCCTTCTTTATTTACTGCAGTAGCTCCTTTGTTACGGTATGACCGTTTGGGTCATCCGGGCAAACTAGTTTTTTATTCTCTTAGGCTCAATAAGTTTATTCGTTGTAATAAAACTGTTTCTTCTCATATTTGTCACTCTTGTTCACTTGGAAAACATATTAAATTATCATTTGTTGCTTCTCATCATGCACTTTTATGCCCTTTGATTTTATACATAGTGATCTTTGGACATCTCCGGTCCTTAGCTCTTCGGGTGACTGTTATTATGTATTGTTCTTGGACGATTTCTCGAATTATTTATGGACGTTTCCCTTATTAAAAAAATCTCAAGTTTTTTCCACATTTTTATCTTTTCGAAAATTTATCCGGACTCAGTTTGAACGAAACATTAAAAATGTTCAAAGTGACAATGAGAGGGAATTTGATAATAAACAATTTTGGTCCTTTTGTGAAAATAATGGTTTATCCTTTCGTCTTTCGAGTCCTATTCTTCCTCCCAAAATGGCAAAACCGAACGAAAAATCCTAACCATTAACAACATAATTCGTACCTTACTTGCCCACGCATCATTGCCCCCGTCGTTTTGGCCTCAAGGCTTACACATGGCCACATAACTACTCAATATTCTTCCCAATAAATGCTTAGCCTACCAATCTCCTCTCGAACTTCTTTATCAAAAAGATCCCTCTTATTCACATCTTCAGGTATTTGAGTGCTTATGTTACCTTCTTTTTCCATCCACCACAATCAACAAGCTCCAAGCTCGTTCGTCACCGTGTGTTTTTTGGGTTACCCGTCTAACCATCAGGGTTATAAATGTTATGATTATCGTCTCATAAAATCATCGTCAGTCGTCATGTTATATTTGATGAACAACGTTTCTCGTTTGCTAACATACACATCCCCAAAACTCTCCCTTACGAGTTTCTCGATGATGATCCATCATTGTCTATATCGGATCCAATTCAACCGGCCCAAGACCAGCCAACCCTTGGGCCTAGCCCACCTGCTACGTCCATCTTGTGCCGGCCCACACCCAACAACAGCCCACTCGGCCCAACCCAACCGGCCCACGCCCAGCAAGTGCCCTCTCGGCTAAACAATTCCGCGACATTCCGGACCCAGCCACATCTATTCCACCTGCCCCGCCAATTTCAAATCCACTTCCTAGGGCGGTCACGCGCAGTCAACATGGTATTTTTAAACCGTCCACCAAATACAATCTTCACACACAAATTACAAAATCTCGCTTACCTCGTAATCCTGTGACTGCCCTTCATGACTCGAATTGGAAAATGGCTATGGACGATGAATTTCATGCTCTTATTAAAAATAATACGTGAGGGTTAGTACCTCGTCCGCCGGATGTTAATATTATTCGGTCTATGTGGATTTTTACTCATAAAGTTAAGTCCGATGGTTCGTTTGAGAGGCATAAAGCTCGTCTTGTAGGTGATGGCAAAACTCAACAGGTTGGCGTGGATTGTGGTTTCAGCCCCGTGGTCAAACCGGCATCTATCCGGATAGTTCTCAGTCTGGCCCTTTCAAAAGGTTGGTCGATACATCAATTTGATGTGAAAAATGTCTTTTTGCATGGCGAACTTAATGAAACTGTTTATATGTACCAACCGATGGGATTTCGGGACCCCGATTGTTCTAATCATGTGTGTTTGCTGAAGAAGTTTCTGTATGGACTCAAGCAAGCACCCTGAGCCTGGTACAAAAGATTTGC
Organism: Saxifraga oppositifolia; assembly: GCA_032718425.1. Taxonomy (NCBI): domain Eukaryota; kingdom Viridiplantae; phylum Streptophyta; class Magnoliopsida; order Saxifragales; family Saxifragaceae; genus Saxifraga; species Saxifraga oppositifolia. Next base: position 43,914 of record JAVLSU010000005.1, on the reverse strand, counting down.
CGATTTTGTTTCTACTATTGGGTTCTCTTACAGCAAAGTGTGATCACTCTCTATTTATATACAGACACGGTACTAACATGGCTTACCTTCTCCTGTATGTAGACAATATTATTTTGACTACTTCGTCTGATTATTTGCGTAAGTCTATCATGGCTCTTCTCGTTCCGAGTTTGCCATGAATAATCTGGGCCCCTTTAGTTATTTTTTGGGCAATGCAGTGACTCGTCATGCCGGTGGTCTTTTTCTGTCTCAATCGGCATATGCGGCCGTTATTATTGAGCGTGCAGGCATGTCATCCTGCAAGCCAGCTCGCACGCCTGTGGACACAAAGCCGAAGCTGAGCTCGTCTTCCATTAACCCGTATGCCGATTCATCTCACTATCGCAGCCTCACCAGGGCTCTTCAGTATCTCACCTTTATGCGACCCGAAATTTCCTATGCAGTTCAGCAAATTTTCTTACCCACGGGAGGCTCACATGCTTGCTCTCAAGCGCATCTTGCGCTACATTCAAGGTACTATTGATTTTGGTCTGCATTTGTATTCGTCCTCTTCTGCGACTCTGGTCTCTTACACTGATACCGATTGGGGCGGTTGTTTGGATACGAGACGATCAACGTCTGGATATTGTGTGTTTCTGGGTGATAATCTGATCTCCTGGTCGTCGAAACGCCTAGCTACTTTGTCTCGGTCCAGTGCTGAAGCCGAATACCGAGGGGTGACCAATTTTGTCGCTGAGTCGTGTTGGTTACGTAATCTCCTTTTGGAAATTCATTGTCCAATTCAGAAAGCGACATTAGTTTATTGTGACAACATTAGTGCGATTTATCTTGCTGGCTATCCTGTTCAACATCAACGTACTAAGCACATTGAAATGGACATTCATTTTGTTCGTGAAAAGGTCGCTCGTGGTCAGGTTCGTGTTCTACATGTTCCATCCCGATATCAAATTGCGGATATTTTCACGAAGTGTCTGCCTCTAATTTTATTTGAAGATTTTTTTGACAGTCTCAGCGTCCTACATTCTCCCGCTTCGACTGCGGGGAGTGTTAGAATATTTGAATATCGCAAGATATTCTTATTTCCTTATAGATAGATTTAGAGATAATTTATTATCATATTGTTTCCTTAAAAATAGATTATTTCCTTATTGATAGTTGGTTATATATAACTGATTACATTGAATGAAAATGGCAAGGGATTAAATTCTTTTATAAACAATTCAATCTGTTTTTATGCCAATTGCTTTGCTTTGGTATGATTTAAAGTTTTTTGAATTATTTTACAATTGTAGTGATGGATGTCGCATAAATCTCAATCTAGTGTGATAAAAACAAACAGAAATAGAATATCATGTCGTAGTAAGGGAGGTTACATGATTCGTGGACTAATTGTTAATGTCCATTATGTATATATTTGTTATCTGGTCTTTAATGTTTGTTTGGACAGTGGAATTGGACTTATGTTTACGTATATACAGGTGTGGAAAACGATGTTGCTTACGGTGCAAGCAAGGGATTAATGGAGAAGCTAGCTGTGGAGGCATTGCAGGTAGCAATGGTGAGTTAAATTTTGTATTGCCCTTCATACTTCATATTATTGTACCTTCAATCTTCTGTTTGATGGAGGATCTGGAGCATATTATGAAGTAAACTCAGTATGGTAATTAACTTATCATTAAAGTTTGATGGACCCGTAAGCCGATTAATAGTAGAGCACTTATTAAAGAAATCTAATGGAACAAGAATGGTAGTAATCAAACATGGGTACGGTTAACACATGAATTGAAAATAATCATATTGTAGGGAGTTTGTCACTGTATAATATCTGTTCCTCTAGTTTAATGATCTTATGATTCTTCATTCGTGATTGTGATGGCCATGTTGATATCCAAATTTAGGTTAATTTGGTAGATGTAGGTGCTGTTGCCATGAAAGAAGCTGCATGTCGCAATGCCATAACATTGGCGAAAGGCGGATTGATTGGTCGAAAAGACCATGACGTATTAGAGTTCATGTGCTGTAGTTGTTGATAGATTGCTCACAATATGAACTGGAGGTTGCCGCCCAAGCCTTGACCTACTTTGAAATCATTTAGATCTGAACAAAAGCTACATCCTTCATTTCAGGGGAACTTATAGTTGAGTTTCAAATCATCTCGCCTCCCGGGCCCCAATATTATATGTGGTAAAAGCATATGCTCATTTGAATTCCTTGATACGGTTTAATAATTTAATTAGATAGGAATATAACCAACACAGACACCTTGCCAGAGATACAAGTGTCTTGCATGCATTATAGACCCAGCGGATAAAAATTAATCTCGGTCGAGTATATGAGTAAGCATTAGACTATAATAGTTTGCATGGTCCTGCATTGTCAATTGTATTTTTCTTTGTTTAAATGAAAACCAAAGCTAGCACTTTTATAATCTTAAATGGTTTTTTCTACTGGGTGTTATGTAATGACCAAAATTTGTTATAATTTAAGCCCCTGCATATCCTTAATGTTGACTATATTCTGTTATACTAGGTGAAAACTGAGGCTCGCATTGTGGAAGGGGATGCTGGAAAAGTAATTTGCAAGGAAGTAGAAACATTAAAACCAGCAGCTGTAGTCATTGGTACCAGTGGAAGAAGCTTGGCTAGAAGGTTCTCTTTTTTTTTTCTTTTTCTTATAATTCCTAGTTCATGGTTCCTGCTTGCAAATTCGCATATTCACACGACCACCCCGTCGACCTAGTTTCTAATTTATTTCATTTCATTGTTTGTATGTTTTCCTTCAGTGCACTACAAGGAAGTGTGAGCAAGTATTTGCTTTCACCACTGTAAGTCAGGGCCGATAATAATTGTTCCTGGAAAAGGTACTTATTTTAACGCAGCATAATCATTGACTAGCAAATTTATGCTCAAGGAAACTGCCTTAAATGTTAGTTTTGGTTTGCAGAAGCTGGAGAGGAATCAGTTATTTAATTTAGCATTGTTCATCCTCCTAAGAACATGTAAGTGTGAAAATTGTATCTCTAATTAGTAGGCTTTGTTTATATACAAGTGCAGGGCTGTGACTTGTTGGTAAGGCGTCTTAATTTATAGAGCTTGTGTACCAAAACGATATCTTTAGTACTTATTAACCAATGTATAAGGTATACTATGGAAGTATGGAGTGATGTATTTGTACTTGCTTTATCTAAATGGTTGTCCAGTTAGTGGGTTTATCATCAAATTTGCCAAATATAAAAACTTGTATATATCAAGAAGCTGATTGTTTCACAAAAGTCATGTCCCTGCTAAATTGCCAGAGAAGATGTTGGTATCCGCAAGTGAAAAGTAAACAGAAGGCACATAGAAGGCCTAAAGGATCAGAGATTAAAAACCATCAAATGTGCAGATTCTGAACAACAATGATGTAGACTTAGTTCCTGGATACCATTCAACCCGATAGTCCGAAAACTCTGATTTCAGGTTAGACTCGCTTCATGGAAACACCAAACCTGATGAAACTTGTACTTTAATGGTTAAACCTTATGTTATATCTATCATTCTCTGGTCTTTGAAACCAACTGTTATTAAAGTTAATTGTTATGCAAACCTATAAATTCTCACGTTTTCTTATGGAGCTATGATATTCTTATCAAGGTACACCCCTGTCGTCCTCAATTGGGTTTTATAGCCACAGGGTCATTACTGAGTTCATTTGTCTCAAGAAATAGAGATTATGACTCGTGACCATTATTCCGTGGGTCTTCGAATATGCCCTAGCATAAGTGCAAGCAAGGCTTAGTAGTAGTATATATGTATATATTATCTTCTATAGCTATCGTATTTTAGTTATTGTCCTTGATAATGTTTGTCTGGCCATGGATCAATGGTTGCACTTGTAATCATGCTTAGGTCCTTTAAGTGGGACATAGGTTGTGGTAGTTACCCAACTATCTTTCTTTTCTAACTACCATAATCAAAATGACAGGCTAATTTTCTTTATTTAAATTTGAACACTCTTACATTTCTGTCTTCTTCACCACCAAACTGACATTTGTTTTAAGATTAGGTTCTACTTTTTAGGGATACTAGGAATTTGAATAAGCAAAACATAGGAAATTAGTTATCATCAGCTCTTTTGACAAGTCGTTTTAGTTTCATAGATAACCAAGGGAATCTTAGCTTTTACTCAATGGCTGTTGGCTATAAGGAAAGGTGCGAAGGAAAACCTCCAAAAAAATCAGGAAGAGAAAAACTTAGCCACCCGAATGAGGTGGTCCTGGTAAAGCGAAAAGGCGAATCGCTCTTTCATAATCAACTAAATCAAAGAGAATCACAGAGATCTTTGCCAGTGGATGAAATCAGGCCCTCTGGCCTTCACTATTGTTATGTATGGTTGAAAACGAAGGAAAGTTGAGAAGTCGTTATAAGTTCAAGAACCAGAAAATGCAGTGACTATATCGGCCACTTTCCAAGGTCCCCTACCTAGGTGTGACCACAAACCAAAAATTGAAAGCTTCTTATCTGAGTAGTCAAGTCAGACCTTACTAAATCAAACAAGTAAATTCTAATTTGAGCACTAAAAGAACTACGTGCACTGTAGAATTAGGAACCGTCTTTCCATAATCACTTTTGATATGTTTTATACTACGTGTTGGAAGTAGAAACAACAATAATAGATCTAAGAGCACTCAGACAGATAATAATTTTTTTTCATAATTTCCCGCATACTCGATCAGTTTCTCCCTGCATAGCTGTTTAGGATGTAAATTGTTTTTGTTTCCACTATATTCATAACTGCCTCCTATGAGGTTTTGCCAAGTGATTTTTAGACCACTCTAATTTGGAAAATTACATATGATTTGCCTCTTTTACCAAATCATTGTTAAGTGATTGGTGAGAGGCACTTAATGCCATTATTTGTCTTTTTTTTTATCGGTAAATGTAAAAGTATAGAGCAAAAAATGTTATGTACAAGATACACTGGGTATACCCAAGATCACTGTTCAACACGAGTTAACATGGACCAGAGTTAACACGGACCAACTGGTCGAACCAAAAAGAAGTAAGCTCTATCTATGCTCTATCAAAGATATAACTATGCTACCCCTCATCATGAGGCAAAATGTGCGGGTATAAGGAACATAAAATCCTATAAACATGCGTCATAATCTTCTCTACGGTCTTCTTAGCATCCGGGGCCTCCGCTTCAAAACGTTATCTGACTTTTGTTTGAGGCGAGGTGCATCTGGATCTGTTTGACAGTCGGCTAGGTGATTGCGAGAGGTACTTGTAAAAGTTTTGGAAAAACCGGTAGACTTTGATTTTAAAGTTTGGTTGCCCCCTTTACTGCCATCATTTTAGTGGTACTATATTCTATTTGCATACTCGGAAGTTTCTTAAAAGATCTGGAGAGATATTTGATGGCCTGATGTAGGGATATCATTTCTACCGATATGTACAAAATGATCGTATTAGATGATGAGATAATGCATTGTATCTTTGAGGTTCTCAATGTTTTACCCAGAGAATACTAGGAAATCGACATAGAAGTGAATAGACAAGTGATTATATTGTATGATAATAATACTTGAATAATAATGGAGTATGTGAGGGACATGATCACCATCCTAGCTGATAGTATGGTAAGGAGTGGATATGTTATGTCTAACATTATGTCTCAAATCTTTTTCACAAATTTATTAATGTTTATTGGTGTCTTAATCCAAGTACGTTATTCTGTCCCGAAAGGAAGCTGCTGCGACGACCCACTTGCTGGCTCTTGTCCTCTGTCCTTCACAAGAGGTTCTTCAAGTTGTCTCTTTCAGGTCCCTTAGATGGAGAGGAACAGCTTGCGTCACTGTTCTCCATAGCCTGTAGGTACGAGTTTAAACTTAAATTACTTGTTTAAACTAGAGTAGCCATAGATGTTATTATTATTTATGGTACGTTGCAAGTATACATGCAATTATATGTACAAGTTCTATAAGTTACTATATATACAAAAATTGACTCATCGGCATTTTGAATTACATTCGTAGAAGAAATAGTGTGGTCTCTCTTTGCATTCACATCTCCATCCTAAGGTTGTTAGCTTCAATAGATCCTGCAAAAAAAAGTTCAGTAATCTTTTTAGATTCAATGCAGGGGAAATAATCTTTTCTGAGTTAGCTGCTATCTATGATGAGGAAAAGCGAAAGCGGGGCCCGATAAGGTTTTGTATACATCATCAATGGTAGAATAAACTTCAAGTGAAGGTAAACTAGACCGTTTCTTAATAGTTCGACCCATGTTTGAAGTATTTTGCTTAGTTGTGATACTTGATCATTGCGTGTTCCTAATCTTGTGAAAATAAAGGATAGACTTGTACACGCAAACTAGGACCATTTTATAGGAGTACATAAATATTGTATTGGTGATGGATCTGTTCGGTTGCACCCCTCACCCATGTTCAAAGGGGGTCATGTTCCTAGGAACTCAACGTGAATCAAATCTTTAAAAGTGCCATCTTGTATGGAGTTGCAAAACTGAGTGAAATATATGGTCATTCATAAATACTCTTGCTTTTAATCAATTTAGGAGGAGAAAGATGTATCTTTTTTTTATGTGATTGAAAGGAACCACCTTTTTCTTGAGCCTAATCATTACATTAGTCATTAGTGGGTCGGTATTCAATTATAAAGTCTCTATGTCTCTAGTGTAATCCAGTATGCTTCAACTTTTTAGAATTATCAGGAAAGGAAATGTTAAAGGGACAGAGAGACAGAAGTTTAGTCAAGACATTAATTAAGTATACCTGTAAATTGTTGAGATAGAAATGATGTTGATCTTCCTGCTTGTTGAAACTCTAAATTGTAAATGTTTTGTAGTTCAGCATCCCAAACTGAGCTGGGCTGAATTTGCTGCAGTTTAAGAAAACATTATGTTAGAAACGTGGATTTGTTAGATAATGACATGTTTAATCGGATTTGTCTTAGATCTGAAAGGCGAGGCTGGTAGATCATTACATCTCTTATGGATCCTATTGGTAATATCATAGCTACTGTGTACCTAGGTGCTGGTGCTGAACAGCAGAAATTCGTGATTACTAGATTGGGATTTCAATTTCTTTGTACTTTGTCTGAATTAAACAAAGTATGCCTGAAAACTTACAGGAAAGTACAATGCGTCAACAAATGTTTCGGGGGTTGTTAAAGGTGTTGCGCTTGTGGTTCTACAAAGAAGTTCCAAATCGGATAGATTTGTCCCCATTTCCATCTGATCACAAGTTGACATTAACTGTTGTAATGGATTAAACTGCATGCCTGTGGGAATAGGATTAACCATTTTGGATGATACTCCGGTTGTTTGATAACCAGATGTACAAGCGGGATATACCTGTTGATAAAATAAACATTAATTTCAGTGTAAAAGTGTTTACGTGTGCTAAAAACTTGTTTTGTTGCATTTGTTTACCTCTTTTACAAATAGATTCTCGATGCTGATATCAAACCTTGGATTGACTGTTGCGAGTTTCATTGACAGGAACTGGTATGACAAACGTGTAGAAACCCCAATTTAGATCTTTTATCCAAGGTTCAAAATTGTTTAAATAGAATTGATAATATGTTACTATTTTTACCTCTACTTGTCTTTGTAACGATTGAACATAGTTGATGATCTCATCAAGCATTCCGGCTTTCCCTGTGATTCTGTTGCACCCAGGCACTAAATCTTGCAAGTATTTCATCCGCTCACTAATCTTTTCCCTTCTCACCTGCAGATTACACATAATTTAACATAAGAAACATTTCAAATGAAGATTATTTTCCGGGACTATTGGTACCTCATAGGTTCTTACGAGGTACTACTTCGGTACTAATTTTAATAAAAATAATTGTGTCAATTTCTGTGTAATGTTGCACTGTTCTCAATCAACACAATAGTGCCAATAGTGATTGTCAATGTTAAATTCTTAAGTGTAATTATTAAGTAGCTAAAAGTAAAATTATCCCCAATCTAGGTATAGTATGAATTGTTTGCATATTTTCTCACTCTTTCAGTGAGGCTGTGACTATCAGTAGCTTGGCCGCGGCGTGCTCGGACGTGAATGTAGTCTTGCTTTGGAACCACTGAAACCTTTGAATTCTCCTTTGAGGTATCAGTAGATGTTTCCTTATTTTTGCTATTTGTTTGCTCTGTGATCTTAGAATCTCCCTCTTCTGCACAAATTTTTAGTTTCTTGTCCTTCCTATCGTCCCCTGCAACCTGATCATACCCAGAGTTTTAGAGATCAAAATTATCTTATCGTTTTAGTGTAGTCATTGTGTAATTTGAAGAATTCACAGTACCTTGTGGATCTTATCAGCCTTTCTTTTCTTGAAACTCTCTCTTCCAGCTGCCGGGCTCAACTTCTCGGGTAAACCCGACTCTCTGCCAGATTTTTCATTGCCGGTTGCTGATAAATTCTCAGGTAGGCAGCTAGTAGTTCTTGAAAGTCCATAATTCATAGAAATTCTAGCTCCATTTGCATACCCCCCACAAGTCTCAAAACCCAAATTCTCATCATGAAACCCAATACCCCCAGTACGCGCTCCCACTGGAATCTTCCCGTGATCCTGCCACCCATTTTCCAAATCGGGATCAGGTTTCAAAACCCGATACAAAACATGGTCGAGCACCGAATCTGAGTCCCCTTTGATCAAGCTCTGAAATTGAATTGGCATAGTAGAGAACATATTACTACACTCATTATCCCCACCAAAATATCCATCATGCCCATATTCTTCTCCTCCTTGTAAATTACCATTAGCATTAACAGTAAGAACTTGTTCTTGATGCCACCTCTTTCTATCCCTCTGCCGTTCCAAAACCGTAATCTCCGTACCGTTACCAGCACCATTATTATTACCCAACTGATTCCTAAAATGCATCATCTCCGGCAATGCTCTGTTCATCACAACAAGAACAACAACAAAGAAACCAAAATAGTTGGTTGGAGAAACAAAAGTTGTTTAAGTATTAGGTAGTAAAAGTCCTTTTGTGATACCAAAACAATGAAGTACTATTTTCTTATTTTATCAGTAGCACTGAAAGCTAGAGAGACACAAAAAAAGAGCAACAGAAGAAAAATACTCCTAGGCAGGCCTATTGGGGAAGGTAAGGAAAAGAGTGGGGTATATATAATAATAATAATAATAATAATAATAATAATAGCTTTTTTAACATTGCCCCTCATTTTATTTATGAAATCCAAGATTACTCCTCGTTTTTTAAAAAATTGAGTTTTACACTCAAATTTTAATAAATTCACAATAAAATTAAGTTTTACCCCTCAAAATTTTCTTCTAGACTAAACTTTAAAATCCAAAATTGGAGGTAAAACTCAAATTTTTTAAAAATGGAAGACAATTTTCAATTTCATAAAAGAAATGGGGCAATGTTAAAAAAACCCTAATAATGAAGTAACAAAACCATAGTGT
>JAVLSU010000007.1:16391-109274 GCA_032718425.1 Saxifraga oppositifolia | reverse complement strand
TTTGATATCGTTGTTTTGAATTTACGAAGGATGATTATGCTGCTGAAGATGCGGATTACGAAGTCAAATTGAAGAAAGATAATATAGTTTTGTTGTTATTGGCGACGTGAGTTTTGAACTTAACAAACTGTCAATGTCTTAATTGTTTTAGAGGTATTGATGTGTATGGTGTTTTGTGATGTAGGTATGGAGATGGTGAGCCAACTGACAGTGCAGCAAGGTTCTATAAATGGCTCACTGAGGTAAACTTTTTGGAAGCTCTTTTGATTGTACTAGATCGTGAGACTGTGTGGACTTTTCCTGACTATATATATGGTGGATTCCAGGGAACAGAAAGAGGCGAATGTTTTCAAAACCTTCAGTTTGGAGTATTTGGCCTTGGCAACAGGCAGTATGAGCATTTCAACAAGGTTTGCAGAAAGATCAGTTTATATTTAGTTGATGGTTACTTAGATTGTCGTAATTTTAGTATTTTCATCTTTAACGTTTTATCGTTGTTAAATGTCTTCGTGTTATTTGATGCTTTATTCATGATTGTGGTAACAGGTCGCAACAGTGGTGGATAATCTCCTTGCCGAGCACGGTATGATGCTAACTCTTTTTATTACTATTGAAACTAAGAACATATAATGCACATCTTTGCATGTATTACAACAAGCTAATTCCCATATTATGTGGGAAGATTAAGTTCTTAAAATTGAAGTTGGGTTTGGGACACGATTTTTCTTAGTTAATGCACATAAACAATGCACGGAAGAAGATAAATATTACTGGTGAAAATATACTGATTGTGTTTTATGTGGTTGTAGGTGGAAAGCGTATTGTATCCTTGGGTCTTGGAGATGATGACAAATGCCTCGAAGATGACTTCACTGCATGGTAAAATATGTATTCAACACCCTTTTTGTTGTCTTGGGCCAAAAAATATTTTGTAATATTTGAACTACGAGACTTATGGCATCACTAACTTCTCCTTCTACCACCCACAAATTAAAGATTGCCAAAGATATCCTTAAAGTAACTTTTACAATTGGACCTTAGTCTTATAACAGTTAGGCTTTTTTATTGATATTTTTTTTAGTTTGAACGAATATTTAGAGTTTGTTTCAGAGAAGTTCATTGAGAAAGTAAGACCCTAGCTGTAGATCATGTTTGTGTCGTGACTCGTGACACAGTATTTTTAGTATTTGTTTATAGAATTGATAAAGTTTTTTCATATTGCATTCATAGTGTTTATACCTGAAGCAAACTATTAAATCTCTAAACGTCCAAAGTATCCACAAGTGTGAGTAGTAGGCGGGGGTTGAGACAACATGGACAATTTATTTTATTTTGCTAAACGGTGCCAAAGTTTAAGGAGGGCAGTTTATTTTATTTTGCTAGACGGTGTTAAGAAGTGTAAAGGTTGTTACCATGTCCAATCTATTGTGCCCTGTGGGTGGTACTTAATTTACGACGTGGTTGGTGTTTTATGTGCTGGTGGCACAAATAGCATTCAGTGGTGTTATTGGCCCTACGATTGAAACTTCCCCTACTAACATATATTACTCTGCTGTTGCTATAGGCGAGAGCTGCTCTTGCCTGAGATGGATAAGTTGCTCCTTGACGACGATCAGAAAACAACTGTCTCAACTCCTTACACTGCTGCCGTTTCAGAATATCGGGTTGTACTATATGATAACGTCGATGCATCATTAGAAGACAAGAACTGGAGTAATGCCAACGGTCATGCTGTTTATGATGCTCAACATCCTTGCAGGTATGAGAAATAACTGTTCTCATTAGATCTCGATAGTAAGTTGCAACACAACATTATGTTTACCGAATCATCATTCTGATAATTTATTTTCTCTATGAAGAGCCAATGTTGCACTGAGAAAGGAGCTTCATACTTCTGCATCAGATCGTTCCTGCACCCATCTGGAATTAGATATATCTGGAACTGGACTTAGGTATTTTGCTACTAACTTCTCAAGTTAACTCTCTAACTTCACATAGGTTGAAAAAAAAGGGCGGGCTCTTTATTTGATCAACAGGAGGACCAAGTCTTTCATTTCTGTGTTGCAAATTTTCAATAATCCAACTTTAATTATTAAAGAAAGAATTTCAGCAAAATAAAAAGAATAATTCGCAATTCTCTTAAATAAAGAATACATAATGCTCTTTAACTTATTAACCATTTGCTATGGTTTCTATGTGTTATTTTATTTAGATATGAAACTGGTGATCATGTCGGTGTATACTGTGAAAATCTGATTGAAACCGTGGAGGAGGCTGAAAGGCTTCTAGGCTTGTCCCCAGACACGTATTTCTCCATTCATACTGATAATGAGGATGGCACACCTCTTGCTGGAAGCTCATTGTCCCCCCCTTTCCCTCCTTGCACTGTAAGAACCGCTTTGGCAAGATATTCAGATCTTTTGGGCTCACCTAAAAAGGTTAGTCAATCTTTTATCATTTTTCGTTCATATTTGAGGCTTTGAGCTGATGTTTGAACTGACTCTTTTATGTGGATTACTGATTGTCTGAATTATTATCTTCCAGTCTGCCTTAATCGCTTTAGCGGCTAATGCTTCTGATTCTGCCGAGGCTGACCAGTTACGATACCTTGCATCTCCTGCCGGAAAGGTTGGTACTCTTCTTCTACACAATCATACTGAAACGACCCGCTTAGTATACTTATAAGAAATCAAATTTTGTTGTAAAGGATGAGTATGCTCAATGGATAGTTGCGAGTCATAGAAGCATTCTTGAGGTTATGGCCGAATTTCCATCAGCCAAGCCCCCACTTGGAGTATTCTTTGCTGCTGTTGTGCCACGTTTACAGCCCAGATATTATTCAATTTCTTCATCGCCAAGGTCTGTTCTCTTCTCTTATCCTGCATTGATTTTCCTGTCACAATTTTTGTCAGACATTTCTCACTGCCGTTACCAATGATAAAAGTAATTTGCTAATCCACTCACATGAACTTGCCAACTGCTATGAATAAGTAGTGTATCGTGTTTATGACACGTTTATGGCATATATATGTAAGTCTAGAGTCCAGACTTTTTAAGTCCCATAATAAGATCTCGTTCAACACTTATTTGGACAACTGGTTTATACTTTATAGCAAGGAATAAAGAACCGTGTCCAAGTAACTGTTCAATGTATTTCGCATTATTTTCTCTGACGATGCTATTTATGTAAACAAAAACACGAGAAACTTTTCGGAAGTGTTCACGATGTAAACTTCCTATGGGTCTAGCAGATTACTCCTTGAACGTAAATAATGTAGAGATAAAATGTCCTCCATTAGTGTCCAACTACGTTTATTGTAAAAACATGCCCCGCGCTTGGAACCATCATCGCCTTTTCAATTTGTTATAGCGTCATTTACATAGTAACTTTTGTCTTTTTGGTGTGGAAAAATATGTTGTTGTTTTCTTAACTATCTTCTGTTGTACACCACAGGATGGCACCAACAAGGATTCATGTCACCTGTGCGTTAGTTTATGACAAAACGCCTACTGGAAGAATTCACAAAGGAATATGCTCGACCTGGATGAAGGTGATTGCTTGTTTCTTTCTTTTCATTCGGTTTAAAGCGCAAGACTATTTTCACTTTGTGAATAACTACAACATTTAGATTTACAGTGTTCACTTGGAAAGTGCTGAATTCTTCTCATATCTAATATTGACAAATAGTCAAGTATTAGTACATGTATTGCTCTTATGTCATGCGAAGGCCGATAGGACATGGTCAGCACCAAGGATGTAGCCTTAAATTCGGCCGGACTTAGTTAACACATCATGTGTTCTTATTGTTTACCTTTTGCACTATTTTAATTGTTTTATTGATTATATTCATCATAGCAGTTGCTTCTTCGTCAATGTGGCATTTCATTCATTTTTTTTCTTTATTTAATAATTGCTGAGTGTTTCATAGATCATTTGCATATCCAGTAAAAAGATGCTTTGTTTTCCTCTCACAGAATGCTGTAGCTTCGGAAGAAAGTTCTGATTGCAGCGATGCTCCTATTTTTATCCGTCAGTCTAATTTCAAACTTCCTACCGACACTACAGTGCCTATCATCATGATCGGCCCTGGCACTGGCTTTGCTCCTTTCAGAGGTTTCCTGCAGGTTTAGCGATGGCATCAACTTCAGAATTCTGCGTCTATTTTTCAAATTACAATAAGATAAACTTACACTCCTTTACTTTCAGGAAAGATTAGCTCTTAAAGAAGATGGATCCGAATTGGGTCAGTCCATATTATTTTTTGGATGCAGAAACCGTAAACTGGTAATTTTACGATCTAATCAGCTACTATAATGAACTCTTTGCAAAAAAACTATTATTGACAGTAATTTTTCTATGCAGGATTATATTTATGAAGATGAGCTTAAGAACTTCGTTGAATGTGGCGCACTTTCTGAGCTTGTTGTAGCTTTTTCACGTGAGGGACCTACCAAGGACTACGTGCAACACAAGATGATGGAAAAGGTATGTGACGCATTCTACTCACACGCTGATAGTTTCATGCCGTTATAATATTTCTGACTGTGAACATGACACGTTTGAATTGTGTGCTGTTACAGGCTGCAGATATATGGAATTTGATATCTGAAGGAGCTTATGTTTACGTCTGTGGTGATGCCAAAGGCATGGCAAAAGACGTTCACCGAACCCTCCACACAATTGCACAAGAGCAGGTACATATGCTCTTCTTTCTTTACTTGTTATGTATCCAGCGGAACAAATTGTGCAGAATCAGAACAGAAACTAAGGCCCTATTTGGTTCTCGGCAAAACGTATTTTGTTTTCAGCTTTTGCATTTATTTACAAAACTGTCACTTGTTTTCAATGTTTTAAAATTCGCTAGGCGGTAGTCAGGCGGCTAGGGTTAGCCTAGCGCCTAGAAAGTGTAGACGGGGATTAATCAGAAAGCTAGGCGTAGCTTAGGCAGACAACTCTTGTCCTTCTGATTTTAATAGTTGTATAAATTGATTATTTAGTTATATTTATAATCTCTGTCAAAACAATTTTTTTTTTTGGTAATAATACGCTTATAAAGTTCGGTGACTGTTTTAGGAGTATGACTTAGGCTTCTTAATCAGGGTGTAGATTTCTGCCTAGCGCCTAGGCAGGGATTAATCGGTGTAGGCGGGAATTTTTACAACACTGCTTGTTTTCATTTTTATATAACTATTTTTCTGTTTCCTTTGCTTTTAAACAGAAAACACTGGAAACATCAAATTGTCATTTTCACTGTTTTTTGTTTAGCATCAAAGTAAACAAAAAACAGTTTTCCAAAAATGAAAATTAGAATCAGTTTTGTAAATAAATACAAAAATAGAAAACGTTTTAACGAACCAAACAACCCCTTAGAAAAATGATATGCTTCTGGTCCCGTGACTGCCAGTGTTTCTTAACCTCGTCGACTTTTTATAGGGAGCAATGGACAGTTCAAAGGCCGAGGGCATGATAAAAAATCTACAAATAACGGGAAGGTATCTTCGTGATGTATGGTGATTGATATATTTGTTTCGAAGATTTTTTTGCTTGTGTTGTATACATTGTGTAGCTATAAATGGCATAGGTAAGTTAAATAGAGATTGCAAATTTTATCAATACAATTCTTAATTATCAATCAACAAGAAGGCAAGTAATCGTATGTAACGCTATTTACTTAATTTATTTGTTTCGATGGGTTAGTGGAACCCAAATTGAATTCATATTTTCGGGTACAATTGTAATTTACTTGGAAACTACGCGTTATTTCTCATACTCTTGTTGGATTCTCTAGTGTCGTGTTGAGTAATTATGTTTTTCTTTCTAAAATTCGAAATATGATCTGATTGGAAATTTATCGCATCCCTACTTTACAATAGAATTGTAAAAGATTATAAGGGTGCGCTTGATAGCAGAAAATCTATTTCATGGAAACTATTTTCTCACATAATCTTTTTCACTAGGTTTAGTAGGAAAACATGTCAATTTTAAAGAAAATGACTTCAAGAGAATTATTTTTTGTGGAGAACAGTGGAATTTGACCGTTTTGTTTTTAGTGAACTATATTATTCTCATGGATTATCTGCTTGAGTGTTCGATAGACAGAGAATCCGTGAAAAGAATCAGTTTTCGTGAAACCAGTCAATTTCTGTCATTTGATGGTATTTCTATTTCCGTGAAAAATAGTTTACTGGAAGTTATTTTTCCTTAAATTAGTCTATATACTAGTTTCCTTACTATAACCAGGGAAAATGATTCTGGAGAATCCATAGAAAGAAACAGTTTTCGTGATTTTTTTTTACTATAAACACATCCTAGTTGAGGGTGAAAAAAATGCAAGAACAAATAAGGTGTGCTAGAATTGAAACTGCGGTTTATGATCGATCTTTGAAAAATATCAAATCGAGCAAACAATAGTTCAATAATGTATCAATAGTAAAATCGCGTGCATTTTGAGGTTAAAATTTTAAAGAATGAATACTGTTTGGCGAACACAAGATTTGAGGAATCTGCAACGACTTTCAGCAACTAGGGCTTACTATTTTTTATGACTAGTTGAGCGCCTTTTAAAATGGAGGTAACCCCCAGAATCTGGGATCAAAGTCCAACAGAGAGCCGATAACTTGATCTGCAACTTCATGATAAGAGCTATCTAGCCTTGGATCTGGAACCATAACTACACGCCTGAAAACCCCATTCAATCGCAAAATTAGTTTGGATCAAGATAACGATGTCAAAATTTACATGACATGCATTGACCTGGTAAAGTCGTTATGATAACAATAATCTGCGAGTATGGATTGTAGTATCGGATGAGACTTCTGAGTTCTGACTAAGCCAGGATTTTAGTTTAGGGGGACAATATACAAATGACACTGATAATTTTTTTTTCCAGGGGGCGTAGGTAGCATAACGGATATATGATTTTTTTTCTGAAAATTCACTAGTATTACATAAAAATCAGAATTTCAGGGTGGAGGGAGGGGGACGACTGACCCCTGGGCCTTAGCTGGCTTCTCCCCTGAACCTCGATGACAATGGTTTGGTGTATAAAACACGAGCTAAACACCATATTATGTGCAAATTACTATGTTGAGCTATTGGCGGATCCGATATCATGTGGACAAGTGTAGGTAACTCGTTGGACGAATGTAACGTGATTTAGCTTCCTATATGAATCACGGTGTGGGGGATGCAACGGGAATCAACAAGTGCGTTGTACAATCAGCATTAATGAATAGAGCTCGCTAAATAGAGTAAACAATGCACGATGATTTACTTACATCCCAGAATTCTTAGCTGCATTAACTCCTGAGGGTGCATCTTCAAACACAAGAATTTTGCTTGAGTCTATTGGGGCACCCTGTAAAGAAAACATTACATTGAGCTATTTACACGGTCATTCAGAACAAACAAAAATTCCACGCATCTGCTGTTAAAAGGGTTTGATATACATTATGTTTATACCTCAAATCTTTTTGCGGCCGCAAGGAAAATATCAGGTGATGGCTTCCCTTTTTTCACTTCCGGGTCATCACCAACAACAACGTGATGCATCAATGAGAAAAGATCTCTGTGCAGCGTTGTTTTCAATTCAAAATGTCGCCTATGAGACCTGTAATGTAAGACACATCCAGAGTCAATCCCCGGGTTCTAAAATAGGTCCATCCCTACACGGAACCACCAGTAGTGAAGAATTAGAAATATACCCTGTAGCGACACAAATTGGTACTCCATTTGCATGTAGATGCTTGATCAAACGGGAAGCCCCTAACATGAGTTCGCTTGATCATTAACATTAACAACCGATAAAAGTGTATCCATCTATATTATGATTACGATGCTTTAGTGAGTATTATACCTGGCATGAGTTCACTTGTAGGGAACATATTGAGTAACATGTCCTCTCTTTCAAGAAGAAAAGCCTCGGCCGTAAGTGAATCACTAATCCCAGTCTCTTCAACAAAGACCCGTGCAGCCTCTATTGCTTTCATTCCCATCATTTTCGCCTTTAGAGACCACTCAAACTTTTTATTGTATCTGGCCAGTATGATTTCTTGAACTTCAGTGTAAAACTTTTCCGTATCTGTGCAAGTAAAATCACACAGATGTGTTCAATGCTACTATTAGTAGGATTCAGTATCAATCTGAAACCGTACGATAATGCCTCTCTATTCACTATTGACACAGAAAAAACCAGTGTTCTAAAAATTCCTCGCCTAGGCGCTAGGGTGAGACCTTCCGCCTAGTTTCTTTTTGTGTGTAACTTAGACCCTGATTAAGGAACTTAGACTATACCCCCGTAAACAATCAGGGAACTTACATAGTATTACAAACCTAGTTTTTCATTCGTTTTTCATCTTGATAGATTATAATGATATCTAACTAATACATTTATACAAGTAAAAAAGCAAACAAGGGTTGTCTGCCTAGCTTGCCGTGTAATCCCCGCCTAGTCGTTCTAGGCGTTAGGGTACCCCTAACTGGCCGACTACCGCCTAGCGATTTTTAGTACACTGGAAAAAATTTAAACTCTTTATCATCATCATCATATTCTCACTAACTCGGCTTTAACTATGAACACTACTGCTTATCCTGATCCTGAACCCGATCCCTTTCTTAAAAAACTCTACTCGAACGAATTCACCAAATCCTAACCCTACCCTAATAAACCCACATTGGGTAGTCAATCAAGTCAGGGCGAAAACATGATTGTGTGGACTCAGCCGTGCATATTCAAACTTAAGTAGGAGATCACGGCGGCGGGATGTTGTAGATACCCAATTATGTATAATAAAGGGAGATCAAATACAAGTTAATGGAATTGAAAGGTGGATCTTGTGAGTAATTACTGCAAAATGAAATACAGAAATGAAAAACAAGCGCAAGCCATTGTTATGTTACCGAGTAAAAGACCATCCATGTCAAAAATGACGTGCGTGATTGGTTCTCCGGTGGGCGATTTGGCGGCGGTAGAATTCTCCATTTTCAATAGCTCAACACCAGATCTCCAGTTTCGCTCTCACGTACGTAAAGTTATTAAAGATCGTAAGTCTCGAAATTAATGATGTCGGTGCAGGGGGCTTAGGCAAAATTTCAGTCGGGTCAATATACAAATGAGACGGATAATTATTTTTCGGCGTGAAACATAAGAAGTATATGATGATTTTTTTTTTTTCTTCTCAAAATTCACTAGTTTACATAGAAAATCAGAATTTCAGGAGGCGACTAACATCTGGGTCTTAGCCGGCTTCTCCCTTGTGTCTGTCAATCACGGCCAGTAAAAGATTGTTTGTTTTGTTGTTAGTGAGAGAATGTCTCGCGACCGACGTGGTATATCGTTTATACACAATATATTGTCAAAAATGTGATTGTTTGGTCAAAACAATGAAAATTAAGTTCAAGGTTAAGACGATTAGACGTTGGGTTAGTCTCTCTTGAAACTAACCCAATTCAGAGTAAAAATACAGTAATTTTACTATTCTATAAAACTTCTCCTTTCGTGAAATTGGGAAAAAATTGATTTAAAAAATCTATAAAATAATTAATTTTTCATGAAATTGTTTTACCGCTCGAATGACGGACACTCAATTTTAACGCGAGTCATTCGAACGATCCGAAAATATTTTGAGTGTCCGATTTCAGACACTCAAAAGTATTTTCATTTTCGAATCGCTCGTATGACTCACGTTGCAGCACGAAATTTGAAAAACAAAATAAAATTTCGATAAGCTTTTCGAAATAAAAGTAAACAAAACAAACTCTCGAAGCTCGTAAATTTTACAGAAAATTTTCCATAGTTAGATCTGAAACACAACACAATCTGATAGAACACAAACAGAAGATCTGTATCACAACTACAATGCAAGAATCCGACGCTGAATTTGATCTCAGTGTAATCATTTTTTCAACGTTCTTCATCAAATCTCACTTTTTTTTATAATGATTTCTGTAACTCATTTTGCTGTATTTTTGTTGTTTTTCAGCCACCATCTACACAATCTAGCTTGAATATCGGGTATTTTTGCTTTACATTGCTCTCTATTTCAATTTCATTTTCAATTTTAGGGTTTATTACGGTTTTTCATTTCATTTACAAATGTGTTGATTTGATTCTTAAATTAGTGAAATGTACATTGTCTGTTAGTTTCAGTAACTGGGTTTGTAACAATTTTTGTGTTATGATTTGCGTAAGAAATGTACGTATATTTGGTTCTTAAGTTGGAGAGTATGCATATTATTTGTTTAGTTTTAAACTAGGGCTAAACAATGCCCTTAAAGTAGAGATAATGTACATTGTCTGTTAGTTTTAGTAACTGGGTTTGTAATGTTTTTCGTGTTAAGATTTGCGTAAGAAAGATTTTCGTGTTGAGATGAATAAGATAGATATAAATATGTATGTACATTTGGTTCTTAAGATAGGGAATATGCATTGTTAGTTAGGTTTATGGTGCTGCGATTTAGCTTAGGATTGTTGTTGTATAATGTATTTGCGTTATTTGATGTTGCTTTAGAGAATATACATTTGCGGATGTTGGAAACTTGGAGCATTGTGCAAAGTACCTCAATCAGACACTCGTGACTTTTGGATTTTCAGCTTCCCTTGATGTGTTTGCAAATGACCCGGTTAGTGTTTTGATACTTGTGCATAATTTTTAGGTTCTTCGTATTTTCATGTTGCATTTTTTTTTCCGAGTTGGAGTCATGATTTATCTGGTGCTTTTTTTTGCATAGGTTTCTATTGCACGGACTTGTAATTGTGTATACTCTTTGCTGCAACAACGACAGCGCGATATAGACTTTAGAGAATCTGCTAATGATCAAAGACAACGGTAAAACATTTCTTCTGCCAAACTTGTTTTACTTTGAGTTATTAGGTCCTGTTTATCGGGGGTTATTATTTATGTTATTGGTACCGTCTTTGATTTAAGCCGGTTCTTTTTTTTTCATTGCTCTAATTAAATTAGTTCCAAAAAAATATATACTACAAGTTAATTAAGACGATTGAGTGAAAAATATTCACTTTGGAAAGGCCGACACCACTTAAAAAAAGCTCATTATATCTTAGTACTTCTTAAATTCATGATCCCTTACAACCATCTCCCTAGCATTTGCTCCGTGGTCCTATTTTTTTTGTTCTGAAAAGTTAAAGAATATAATTAACCATATCCTTAAACTCGTACTTTCACACCTAAAGAAGGCATTCTAGCCTGTGACTATGATGATGTTTTGATGAGCAACCTCCTTTGGGTTTAGGTGGAGCTGTCCATTTTCAGTCATGGGTGACTATTTCATTTTGAGCCTAAGAGTTCTTGGAGAGGTCACTTCTTTTGTAAGTTTGAATCCAGATGTAGACTACACACCCCATGTACGGCCCATCAGATGGACCCATCCATTCTTATCTCAATGCATCCTAGAGGGCTAACCTAAACAATTCAGAAGTTTTGTTAATGTTGTTAATATTTAATATAAGCCATAAAGTTGAACGATGTGGGTGTAAACGCAATGCATGGTCGAGGCAGCTGAACATGCTGTTCGGCTTCAAGCCTTAACAGTATAACATGTTTATTTATTTTTACCCCTCTTATAGTTTACTCCCCTTATAGTTTACTCCCCATCATGTGTTTATAAGATACTGTGATTTTGTAAGTAATCTACCATTGAATTTTTATGCTATAGATTTCTGTCGGACATATCAAGATTAGAGGCCAAAGTTGAAAGGCTTGAGTCACAGGTAGCAACCAAAGATAGGGAGATAGCAACGATCACTAGAACGGTCAGTATAACACAAATGATATTATTTCTGCAAATCGTGTTGTGGATAATAATGATTTTACATCTTTGTGTCTCTCTGTCTCATGTTATTAGGAAGCTAAGGCTACTGCAGCTTTTAAGGTTCAAATTGAAAAACTACAACAAGAACGTGATGAATTCCAAAGGATGGTCATTGGTAATCAAGTAAGTAAATTCTATTTCTTGGTGTCTGAGATGTGCTCTAAGCTGTGCCGCACTCGTAGTTTTAACTGTCATTACTCTATGTGACTCTATATCTATAAAGCAAGTGAGGACTCAGCAAATACATGAAATGAAGAAAAAAGAAAAAGAATACATAAAATTGCAGGTACAAGTTTCATCTTTCCACATGTATATTATGTTACTACTTCACATGAACAAGTATCAAGTATCAACACTAGACTGATTTTTCATTGGAAAATTATGGAATATAAACAGGAGAGATTAAATCAAGTACTGATGGAGAAGAAAAAGGAGTCCCGTTCAGGAATGGAAATAATGAATTTATTACAGGTACTCGTACTCACTGGCCAAGTGATTATGTATACAACTTTCCAAATTGCACATATCCAATGGTCTTTATGTTACATGTGAACAGAAAGAAGGGCGACAGCGTGGGACATGGAATGGGAAAAAGACAGACAACGACTACTATAAAAAGATTGTACGTAGTTATTGCATTGCTAGTTATTTCGATCTCTTGACCCTTGATTTTGATGTGCAAGGCTGTGATTGGTAGGTGGATGCTTACGAAGTGAAAAATCAAGAATTGATAGCTGAAAATGCTGATTTGAGAGCATTATTACGCTCCATGCAGGTATCTCTTGTAATTGTATAAATGCTATTACAACTTTATGCCCTTCGATACAACTTTAGAGATGGAGGATATGCTCTAGTTGATAGCGGATAATCATGATTGCATTCAGTATGGGCACTAAATAACTGCATCATCAAATGCCTTAAATAATGTAGTAGCATAATATGATGAATTGATGATCATAAATGGGACCATACACAAGACCACGAAGTTCAAATCTTGTAATTGTAAAGCTAACTGCTGTCCTGAGATAGCATCAACTAAATTCTTATAATTTAGCTTTCGCTCGCCTTTTCAAAACTTCAAACTTTGTACTACTGCATACCCAAAATCTACAAACTCTCTTTTACCATGATAGGGATTGCATTCAACTGCTTACGAATAAAGTTTACATAAGGGAAACTTTTCTACTGTTTCGTACATAACATCTCTAGCCGCATATCTGTTATCATGCACTCGGGGTTACTCCTCCTTGTAGTATTTTTATAATGATAAATGATTGATGGTTTATACCAATGTTCTAAAAATCGATAGGCAGTAGTCGGGCGGCTAGGGTTAGCCTAGCGCCTAGAAAGCCTAGGCGGGGATTAATCGGAAAGTTAGGCGGAGCCTAGGCGGACAATCCTTGTCTTTCTAATTTTTAATAGTCGTATAAATAGACTATTTAATTTAGTTATATTTATAATCTTTGACAAAACAATTTTTTTTGTAATACTATGCTTATAAAGTTCGGTGACTATTTTAAGAGTATGACCTAGGCTTATTAATTAGAGTGTAGGTTTCACATGGAACGCAGCTAGGCGGATTTAGGTGTAATCGGGCGGAAGGTCTCAGCCTAGCGCCTAGGAGGGGGATTAATCGGTCTAGGCGGAGATTTTTAGAACAGTGGTTTATACTTTCTAAGAGCAGATGAATTTTGAGAATTCATATAGTAGAAATGAGTATGTATGTGCCAAGTTCAGGTCATGCTATCTTACGATTCTTAGTATGTCCTGATCACCTCGCCATAGATAATGATTATATGCCGTGTAGATTGTATCCTTTATTGTATTGCAAGTTTAGGACTTTTGAGAGTAATAAAATTTCAAAAGGTGGATCTAGAGTGAAAAACTTTGTAAAAATGGACTGTTATGGAAAACCACTTTTTTTATGCAGATGGATATGCGTGATTTCTTAAATGCTCCAAATGGGTTGTCCAAGCAATCCTCGGCTGTCAATGAAAGAGCAGATTCCGATCCCTGCCATTCACCACTGGTTGGAAGGACGGTATACAATTTTTTTGAAGTAACTTGAATTTCATGTACTTAGATTGTTCAAAAGTGAGGCTCATGTGTCATAACGGTAGTAGGTTAAATGAAATCATTACTTGAGATCTCTACGAGGTAAATAGTAAAATCTTTTTATGCTGGAAATAATCAAGCAGACACGGTTACTTCACTTATATAGAAGCATCCACCGTATAAAATACTAACAGTGTATAGTTTACAGGATGTCTTTGACCTGCCTTTTCACATGGCTAGAGATCAAATAGAAGAAAGCCTCCGTACTAAGATGGTTTCTATTAAGGTAGTTGCATTTAATGTACATCTCAATCTCTTTGTTCGTGAATTCAAAAAAATGCTTGAGATCTTATAATTACCTGATTTCAATTTGAAGGAACGCATGGGACTGTTACATGATGCACAAAAAGATGCAGATGTTACTTCTGAAGCAACTGAAAGGGAGCTCGAGCTCGAAGCTCAACTAGTCGAGGCAAGGAGTATAATACAGGAGCAGGTATCGCATTTTTCATTTCTTAGGCAAAAGGATTAACATGATGATATCTACATAACATCTCGTGACATGGATAGCTAGATTTCTGCTTGAAGTTAATAATTTATTCATTAATCTCAAGTAAAAACTCGGTCAGCAACATGTATGAGCTCTATAATTACTCTTGCTTAACAACTTCTTGAGACGTGACTTTAGCTGCTACTTTGCATTCTTCGCTTGTGAAACATGCATGCTTCCCATAATCCCATGTATCTTGTCAGCTTTTTATCCGGTTCATGAAATGCTCGGTTGTATTAGATTTTTCATTAGTGAAATATTCAATTTAAGTTATGTTAGATAATATTATCCAAGGTCTGAACTCGGAAGGTCTAGCATTGTATAATATCAATGAAGCACCGATACGGGTGCGGGGATACGGGTGCTGAGGATTCGGCATTTTCGAAAAAAACTAGGATACGGGTGTGGCAGGGATACGTTTACATCATAATAAGTATAACTATATACGAACAATCAAAATGAGCTTAAGCATGAAATTTACACTATGAAAAAGAATAAAAACGTATACATATAAAAGTAACAACTGTTAATTTTTTAAAAGTGTAATAAGAACCCTTTTGGTTATCCAATTTATCAAGAAAGCTTTCATGCTGAGCCCATTGTAAATCTTTTTTAGAGAATCGTGTGCAAGTCCTAAGAGAATCGGAGAATCCGCGAATCGGGTGCGTATCTGGTGCGGGTGCGTGAGGTGTTTGGAAGAATCCGTGCTTCATAGTATAATATTCATGGTTTTCTTCAATATTTGAAACCATCACCGATATTTTTGCTGTTGCCTTAATTTCAGGAATCAATTATGTCAAAGCGTTCTTCTGAGAGGCCAAGGTTCTCTTCACATTCTATTCCTCCCTTATTGCGGTAAATATAAAAGTTAACGTCGTCATACATATACGCAGGAGAGCTGGTGGTCATTTTAACTCCGAACGGGACTCTATCAATTCATCACCCACTAAGGTAAAACGCTACTTTTCACCTTCTTAGTTCTTTCCTTTCCTTTCCCCCCTCTTAGATGTGACACTATCATTTCATGCTAATTTACATTATTGTAAACTTCAGCCATTCTTGTAATGACGAGCTGGTTTGAGATGAAACTAGTGCGGCCGAGGTTTTTATAGACTTATGTTCCGTTTGTCATGTCAAAACTATGAAGTAAACATTCATGTTAAAACCAGTGTTCTAAAAATCCCTGCCTAGACCGATTAATCCCCCGCCTAGGCGCTAGGCTGAGACTTTCCGCCTGACTACGCCTAAATCCGCCTAACATCCTTCCGGATGAACCCTAGACCCTGATTAAGGAGCCTAGGTCATACTCTTAAAACGGTCACCGAACTTTATAAGCATAGTATTACCAACATTTTTTTTGTTTTGACAAAGATTATAAAGATAACTACATAGTCCATTTACACAAATAGTAATAATCAGAATGACAATGACTGTCCGCGTAGACTTCGCTTAACTTTCCGAGTAATTCCCGCTAGGCTAACCCTAGCCGCCCGACTGCCGCCTAGCGATTTTTAGAACATTGGTTAAAACCTATTCACCCTCTATCTTAGCCGCCCCGTACCTCACTTAAGAGGGTTGGAAAACCCCACAAATCAGACGTGCTTTTCTTCTACTGCACATGGACCATTTTAGTTGAAGGCGCATCAAATTTACAATGAAAGTTAGAGCAATAGTGTTACAAAGCAAATATGCCCGATCAAGTTCATGTAAAAGTACAAACTACCGAGATTATACTGTGCTGATTACATGATTTCATAAATTTGTTATTGATCCTCGTGTTTTCACTGCTATTGTTTTCCAGGGACACTGAATTGAAGAAGGTCTAGGACACATGACGTCAAACTGGGTCATGCTAAGATGGCTGTAGGCAAGCACGCTGATCTCTGACTCGAGACTTCTAATTAGTAAATTTCGCTATCTGATTCAAGACAATGTTATGACTATCCCATTGTCAGTATCTTGCTGTTCCTTCTATATTGTTGTGTGTACGCTGTACTTAGATAGGTAACATCGTCGTATTTAACTTCAGTTGTACTAGTTTATGGCAAATGAGATGTTTAGTGTAACCTGAGGCCTTATTAATCCGCATTGTGCAATACATATAATTCCTGGCTCTGTCTCTGCGTGTTCCTTTCAAATGGGAAATGCAAAACCGGGAACTTCCAAATGTAAGGTGGAGGATGATCTTATACCGCCACTCACTCCTCGAGCTGCCTTTTTCAAGCAACACTGCAATGTTTTAAAAATTGCTAGGCGGTAGTCGGTCGGTCAGGATTAGCCTAGTGCCTAGAAAGCTTAGGTGGGATTAATCGGAAAGGTAGGTGGACATTCATTGTTCTTCTGATTTTAATAGTTGTATAAATTGACTATTTAATTATTTTTATAATCTTTGTCAATACAAAAAAAATGTTGGTAATGTTATGCTTATAAAGTTCGGCGATTGTTTTATAAGCATGACCTAGGCTCCTTAAACAGGATATATGTTTCACTCGGAGGGAAGCTAGGCAGATTTAGGCGTAATCGGACGAAAAGTCTCAGCCTAGTGCCAATGTTCTAAAAATCGCTAGGCAGTAATCGGGCGGTTCGATGTGGATTAGCGCCTAGACAAATAATCGAGGATTAATCGGATTTTAGGCGGAAATTTCATTTTATATGTTTTTTCAATATTAATAATATTGTAGATTATAATCAATAATTTAATGTCATTGTTTAGAGGTTTGTTTCGATAAAAAAAAATGATTTGCCAAAATATTAAAGAAAATAGATTTTCAAATCAATGAAAGTTAAAATCGACGAAGATAATGTTGAAATTGATTTCAATTTTGTCTCATCATTTAGGTTTTCATATCTATTTTTTGTGAATGATAAGTACTAATTTAATTTTCTTTTATAGTTTGACTTGGAAAGTTGACCGACTAATCGATGATTAACCGATTTTTTTTTATCGATTTTTAGTCGATTTTTCTTTTTCGATTTTCAGCCGATTTTATGAAAATTTAATCGTTTTGCTTCCGCCTAGCGACTAGGGGCCGATTAATCCCCGATTAGTCCCTATTTCTAGAACACTGCCTAGCGCCTAGGCGAGAATTAATCGGTATAGGCGGAGATTCTTAGAACATTGGCAACACGGGTGTGATCAAGAAAACACGAGTCTGAAGCTGTCGCCGCCCTCGTTTAGTTTCCAACTTCTTTGAAAGGAAATGTTGAACAAATGTAAACACATGAACAAGATGAATGCATGCTCAAGTTTGATTCGTTATCATCATAGTCATTTTGCAGCTTCAGGTAGTCAGATAAGAGTGTATATACACTGTTCAGGGATGGTGAGGAGGTCTGAAAAGACCATACGAAGAACTTGGTTCGTGTCACGTAGGATATGAGAATACGGACATAGATTTATTTTTCCTTCTACATCATCATACGATAATTAAATCAGATAAAATAAAATGTCAATGAATGAATGATGTCACACATTGACTACAGATTGTAATGGGAGAACCACCTATCAACCATGTCAAGACATCGCTCCGGTTTGTATTCTGGTGCCTGAAATTCATATAAAACTTTCAGGCACTGCAGACCGATGACAACACTTACCAAAACAGTCGCGTATGTAAGACATTACTGATCATTACTCAAGTACTTCTGTGTATATCTGCATGCATAACTCATTCGGTATCAGATCACTCATTTAGGGTGTGTTTGATATCTATGGAATCCGTGGAAAGAAAACATATCTGGTTTAATAACATTTGCATGCAGAACCATCTAGTTTGATAGCTACTGTAATAGTAATCTACCATTCAAACGAAAACAGTACATTTCATCTAACATTCTTCATTTAGCCTCAAAACACATGATTTTTTTTTTTTTTACATCAACAGTCGAAAGATCTTTCGTGTTTTTTTACATTAACCCGTGTTTTTGGTTTTGAAGATGCGTGAAATTTGTGATGAAGAGTGTCATTTTGAAGAAAGTGATAGCCGAACAACCTTTCAACCATAGCAAGACATTGCGCTTCGGATAATACTTATATGTTGCCTTATGAGAAAGAAACCTTACAGGCAAGAATATTAGATTTACGTGCTTTCTCCTTTACCAATCTTCAACCTAACAGGCAAAATGGCACTAACACACTAGGTGCTTTGACGCGTTGGGTGCAACAAGACAATGGGTTAACATTAACTAACAAGGGATTGATGCTAGAAAGATTGTGGAGAAGATCACGATTCACGTGTATAGGACCTTGTTTTCTTTGTACCCGCACATTTGCCTCTTTTATGAGAGGGATAGCATAGATAGATTATCATATCTGATGTATAGACCGTATGTCTGTTTGTTTTTAGTAACTTGTTCCTTTTTGGTTGATAGCTCGTGTTGAGCCTGTAGCGACCAGGAAGCTCATTTCTGCAGATGAGCTATTTTGCTACATATCCACTTAGGGTGTGTTTGATAGATAGAAATTCGTAAAAAGAAACAGTTTTCGTGGAAAAAATCAATTTCTGCTGTTTGATCAGTGGACAACAGTTTCCTGAAAGTCATTTTCCATAATATTTGTCTATACTGTTTTCCCAAGTAGAACCAGGAAAAAGTATTCCGCGTAATCCATGAAAAAAAATAACTTCTCTGAAAACGTTTTCATGCTATCAAACACACTGTTAATAACTATTAATACACTGACTTTTAATACCAAAAAAAAATTATGCGAGAAACCGAGAAAATGTATAATTTCTCAAATGAAGTTACATTGATCACATCTTTGCATATTAGCTTAGAGAAATGAAATTAAAAAAAGAAAACTAATGATAAGTACTATATAAATCATAAATAAATGATGTGCTAATTTAGATGTGTTTGCAATATCAATCAATAACAAGACTTTCCTGCTAGGAATTTCAATGCCAGAGCTTCATGCAAAACCCAGACGCCACAACAGTTGATCTTTTGTCCGAAATGAAGTCCTCGAACGTATCAGTAAGTTGCCCTGCAAGTGATTCTGGGTCATCGGTAAATGTATCAACAAAGACCTTCACAACCCGAACTTCCTGTGCCGTGGCTTTTAAGCTGTACCATGTGAGAAACTTTTGTCTGAACTTTGTATCAATGTGTCCTTCGCATTCTAACCATCTGATCACCTTTACGCAATGTTCAAAATCTTTATCATTTGTTGTGCAGTCTGCATTATCGGCGGTGCCTTGTTTTTTCGATGAACTGCCTCCTCCCTGAGGCTCTTCCTCGTCCTCGCCTTTCTCAGACTCGATATCCATGTCCTTGTAACTGAGCTTGGATCTACCCTTCCTTTTAAGACTATCTTTCGGGTTTTCCAATCTGGATGGTGTTATGGGCAAGCCTCCGTTTATATTGTTGCCAACAAACGGCACACATTCTTTTCCGATCCGAATAGGGCTATTTGATTTATCTGCAGCACTTGTCTCAATGATTTGAATCTCAGGGGAGTAATTTTTCTTGGGTTTTACTGCGTCGATAACCGGAAGCCCTTCTTGGCCGCCTGCCGCCACTGTGCTGTCGTGAACGTCACTAGATAAATTTGCAGACTTTATCAGATTCTCATTTGGGTCACCGCACATAGTAACGTTATTCGATTCATCTTCCACTGATGAGGGATTCGAAAGGGTGCTACAGATTGTTGTGGGGCTTTGGCTTCTTTCTTCGTCTGAACTCTTAGGAGCTTCATCTTGTACTATGCCCGTTGAGACCCGAGCTTCAGACATACTCAACTGTCTTGTCCCCTTGAAGGAAACTAACTTGAAAATGTATTCTGTGGTTGGAGTTAAACCGGAGAGAAAAAAGTTTGTATTTGGCGCAAAGAGTTTACAAGTGGGTTCTGTAGAGTAGTCCTTGTCATCGGCCTTACGATGCCATACATTATAACCAACACTACTGTCTGATGCGAGATCCTGAGGGCACGCGATCACTGTAAGACATGTGGAGCCAACATTTTCAAATCTTATGACACTCGGAGACATCGGCTTAGATACTGCAAATAGAGAACGAATCTATTAGTTGTCGGTTAGTTGCAGGACATAGTCTAATAAGGGATAATTCAGATAATGGAATAAAGTTTTACTTTGGATCGTGCTGGTAGACCTTGCGTGTAATCCATTATTAGATACCATCGAGTCAAATGAGTTTATCGCGGAAGCACATAGTCGCTGAACTTCTGGTCCTGACGAAAGTCTGTTCACTATACCTCTTGCGGTTTTCACTTGCAGACCAGTTAAAGGACCAACTTCTTCTTCGAGCATTTTAACAGCTTCATCCACGATCTCGTAGAGGTTTTGGTATCTTTTGGTGCCAAGGAGAAGCTTTAGACTCAGGGAGATCCGATAGCACAGTATGTCTACACGTCTTGTTTCCTTTGCTATTGTGAGCTGTTTTCGCCAGCATCTACATAAACGAGAGACCAAGGTTACATCTATGATACCTCAAACATAATTTACATCTCTAAAAGCTAAAATTACTAATCATAAAATATGATTTGAAAAAAAAATAAAAATTTTGAGGATCCTGCAAGAAAGCAAGCAAGAATACAAATATGAAACAGATCACAGATGTCTATAACTATAAATGACTCAAACTGATAAAAAACATATTATCGGAACGGAAATATAAAATAAAAAACATACCCAAGTAAATCATTCAATTTCCCACAAGATACACAGTTGAAACTTCCATCAAGTATAGCGTGTTGACCTTCCTTTCCAATGCCAGATTTCTCATGTTTAAAAGCGCATTCTAAATGACATGAAAACCCACACGATTCACCTTGAAGAGGCGGCTCTGAATTGCAAAACAACCATAAACTGGGATCTTTATTATCATCATACTGATAACATATGCAGCAGGAACATCTCTTGCAAAACGCATCTTCTCGTCTTATATTTGCCCTACAAGCTGAATTTTTACAATATATTGTATTTCCTGAATCCCCATCATTACTATTATGGCCTACAACATTGCTTGATCCATTAGATAGACGAGACGGAAGTTCACTTTTCCTTTGTCTTTTACTACCTTTATGCCTATTTAGTGAAGACTGATCTTCGGCTTCAGCTTCAGCTTCATCGTTCTTTTCAGATACGATTTCCAAAAGGGTCTCGATAATTCTCATCTTTGTCAACCCAGTATACTTCCTATCCTTCCCCGATTCAACGCATAATAACTGTAAAATCTCCTGACGGCTCCATACCTGAATAACTTCAGCTGCACCATCTGACCACTTTGCTAATTGATACACAAGCTCTCTTTTCTCCTCCAAACTCATAGTACTAGATTTCGATGAATCTAACATCGTGCCTGCACATACACAGCCAACGAAACCGTGACTCAGTTATAAATATTCACAAATGAACCCAACTACATTTCAGCCAATACACAACCTCTCCCCATCGTTGACTAACACCTTTCTTACTCTTTCTCAGAAAGGTTCAACATTGGTGGGTGTTGGTGGAATCACACCCGAAAAACTCGCCTTTCGGGTATATAATATGATTAAATCTACTTCACCAACTTGATGAAGACATGACAAAACTAGCAATCTGGCATTTTGGTAGATAAACAATGGTAGCCAGCTAACTCAACTCATTAACACACACAAGTAATGCCAACCCACAAGGCACAAACAGCAAGATAAATTATTTACAACATAATCTAACAAATAATTAAAAAATTATCACACCCCATTTAATAATTAATTTATTCATTTCTTTATTACAAACCCAATAATCTGTAATTTGACCTAAATCTATCAAAATAGAACAAACCCAGTAATCAAAATCCAACAAACATCCATGTAGATCAATCAAAACAGATATAAAAACAGAAAAAATGGTGGTTTTTATCATAATTTATGAACAAAAATGGTGACTTGAAGAGAAATGAAAAGGGTACCTGAAAAGAGGAGAATCGATGGTTGTTGTTGTGTTGTTGTTGAGAAGATTCAATACATGAGAGAGAGCGATAACAAAGGTGAAATAAAAATGGGGCTACCCTATGAAATAAGGGGCTACCCTATAATTTCAAGGGGCTAAAAAAGCGGCTGCACCTTTTTTCATTTGTTGCTTTTACGCAACTTGCGTTTTATCACGTGTTTGTGGGTGCACTTTATCTATTTACGATAAAGACAGCGTTTGGATGATATTCCGTAATTGTGTTATTGCCGGTGTTTTAAAAATTTCCGTCTAAACTGACTAATTTTTGTTTACTTGTTAGACTGAGACTTTCTATTCAACTACGTTTAAATCTGCATAACTTTCTTTCGGATAAAATTTAGACCCCGATTAAAGAGCTTATGTCATATTCTTAAAACGATCACCGAAGTTTATAAGCATAATATTATCGAAAAAAAATTGTTTTGACAAAGATTATAAAAGATAACTTAATAGTTCATTTACACAACTATTAAAAATCAGAATGACAAGATTTGTCCGCCTACTCTCCGTCTAGCTTTCTGAATAATCCCCGCCTAGGCTCTCTAGTCGGTAGGCTAACCGTAGCCGTCTGACTACCGCCTAATAATTTTTAGAACATTGATTACTGGAACGTCATTTCTTTTGTTTTTTCAAGAAGTACCAACTACGTTTTTTTTTGTAAAATCAGTCATCCCCTTTTACAAATTTATTTTTTCAATTTCAATAATTCAACTGAAAAAATCGCATCCACACTCAATAAACACAGATAAAGTTATAAATGAAGTTTGGAACAAGTTGAGATCCATCGCGTGTGAATGCTCTAACTGAATCAGATTTCAAATGGGGATTTTGAATATGATATAACAAGTGATAATTTGATTCATGGTCTCATTATTACACTTTCAAATGCGCTAAAATTGATATTATGTCGTTCAGAAGCAACTTTATTTGATACGACACTTTCAATGTAAGAAAATCTGTGGGCAGGCATGTAAGGCAGCTCATACGATAGACTTCATTATTCGTCTGTCAGACGCTGCAGCGACAGTGGTACCTGCGGTGAACAAGTGAGCTTAATCAAATAATGTTTCTTGTTTCATCGTCTCATCGGTAAAAAATGTCCTAGTAGAAGAATATATCAAGTTCCAGGACTTAAGCCCTGTTCTTATTAGCATAATCCGGCATTTTTTGGCAAATCATGGATTCGATCCATTACAAAATGGATCGATCTAAAAAAAATTGATTTCATTAATAATGGATCGATCCATTATTAGGAGGATTGTTCCTGTCGGCTAAATCCGATCAGATTTCCTGTGGCTCGATCGGATTTAGCCGTTAAACACAAAAAATCATTAAATAAAAATAAAATAAAGGCATAATGGATCGATCCATTATGCTTCAATTTCAAGCATAATGAATCGATCCATTATACGGCATTATGCGGCAAGATGCTAATCCGAACAAGGCTTTATAGCTGATTAAGCGCCAAATCGCCAACTATAGGAACCGGGCACTAATTTGATCCTATCCAAGTGCAGTCATGCATACAAAACATCTGAATTTGGATGAAAGTTCAATCCATAAACTTGGCACAAAAACCCGAACATTGCGAAAAATTCTTAAACCATACGTGATTGTGATCGTCAATTATGTGAGTATGTACGTGGATGTCAGAAAGACGAAGAAATAGTTTCATGATTTGATATCTAGAAAATGGAATGGGCATTCAAATTTGACTGAAAGTCTGAAACAAAATGTAAGTAACAGAAGTAAATAATGCATGTGCCATTCGATACCTGTAGAGTTGTCCATCTACTGCCGATCATTCCATGCGAGATCCTGATTGACACGGTAAAAGATCAACGATGATTATAAGATTGTAGGAGCGGGTGCAACAGAATTGTTTTCGCAAAAGTACCTATACCATAATTATAGACATTTCAGCTGCTCTGAAGAACTCTTTGAGGATCAAGTTGACCGCTAAAATAACTTGAAGGTACGGCGGACAGTTCCAGCCTTCCTTTCCACTCCTCCCCGGGTTTAAGCGTGATGGGTTTTTCTATAGCAGCGGCTTCTACACAGAGCATGTGCTTGTACTCCTCGTCCCCAAAATCAGGCATGGCCTTTGCTTTCTTGTCCCATGGATTCCATACAACTGTAAAAGAGAGACATACTTTCCATGTTACAAGGATAGGGAAAATAGCGTCAGAAATGTCTGTCCTAGATGGGCAGAAGACTCAAACTTCTCTAATTACAGGCTATTTTGTTAGAAAAAACATCCAAATAATACACGAGGGTACGTTTGTACGTCATAAATACCATCTTTTTAATAACTAACTGAGCATGGAGGTGGAAGTTCAAAGCTTCTTCCCGCAGCATATCCGATGGACGATCTCACCTTTTCAGTACTGAATTACTATTGTTGAATCAACTACGATATTCAGATTTCAATTGAAGGGTCTAGACGTCTAGTACACTGGTGACTAATATATACCATATCGCATGCCCAATGCCCTTTCCGTTTAATGTCTTACCGACATGAGTGCTTTTACCATTTTGGAGGATTCATGTAGCACAAAATAATGCACTAAGTACTTCGTAGCTATATAGAACGAAATATGTAAAAATTAATCCCCAAAGCTATGAGTAGTATATACGATATAGAATTCCTACAAATAATAGCTTAAGTAAAAAAACACAGCCAAATTGACGTGTAGCATGGAAACTGAAAACCTTACCCGCATCTGGAAGTCCATCTTTCCGTATCACAAATGTTCTCTTCTTCTCATGATCCAAAATAGCAATTTTAGTAGGAGTGCTGAGATATATTTTATCCACCTAGTCAAACCCAGCAAATCAGATAGACTCCCAATTTTGCAGAAAGACAAAACGGAAGTGTTATCAAACTCACTTCTGATTCAAAAGTTACTGCATCTCCTTGCTCAGTAAACCGCTCCTTATTCTGCAAGTTGTCAAGATAATCCAGCGTCTCCAGTCCTTCAACCCGGACCTCGCTAAATACATCCAACTAAGCTGATTCAAATACAACTTAAGTTTGTATATAAATGAACCCCTACTTTATCTTATGCAACAAAAACAACTGTTGAATGATGAAGCAACGTCAATGTCCATAAGTTAGTATCAGGATGACAATTGGCAACTATTACGATGTTAAGTGCCCAGCAAAGAAAAGTCTTTCAAAGTCTTTGATCATGGTACTGGTGTACTCTTACAGCGTTACGAAGATTTCTTTTTAACTTGCATCTCTAGAAGTTAGAAAACTTGATTCGATGTTGAATATAACATATTCACTTAAAGCTCTACTCTTCACTTCATTCAAACACAACCATGTTTTTGTTCGTCATTCCGGCACAAACCATACCAGTTTATGAAAGTCATGAGGATAAACTTTTCTTTATGCTTGATTTTACCATTTATACATCTATATGGTCATAAGTTATGGAGTGTTAGCAATCACTTACACGTATATACCCATACTCTAATCTCGGATGCACTGCAAAAAGAACGATAGGGGAATCTATGGAGTGCGCGCGCTCAATGTTGTGTTGAGAAGACTGCCACTAATGTCTTGATTGTTGACATTTTACGGTCCTAGCATTCAATCTAATAAGAATCTTATTTGAGG
The DNA here is from genome assembly GCA_032718425.1 of Saxifraga oppositifolia. NCBI lineage: Eukaryota > Viridiplantae > Streptophyta > Magnoliopsida > Saxifragales > Saxifragaceae > Saxifraga > Saxifraga oppositifolia. The sequence continues at coordinate 83,262 of JAVLSU010000007.1, read as the reverse complement.
TTTCAGAAGAGTATAGAATCAAGTTCATTACCGCGTTAAAAACCAAAACAACTAAAAGACTTCCATTAACTATGACAGAATCGTTGAAGGTTTACAGAGAAGAGGTATGCGTTCTTCAAATAAACTTCTATTAGGTAAAATGTTTTAAGGTACGATCTCTCCAGTGGTATGCGCCCACCATCAATGGGAGTAGTGATAATGCATACATACCAGCACCCAATTCCAGGCCAAAATTAGTGATGGTATGCGACCTTAGATGAATACAGTTTCAAAAAGTGGACCTAGGGTGGAAAACTTTGAAACATAGTATTAGAAATTTGCCATAAAGATTTAAAATGGGGAATGTGTTCATAAATGTAAAAAAAATGACGTAAAAAAGGGACATCAAGACGATGTGTAAACTCCCCACCTAAGTGTTTTAGCGTGATGTTGATTCATGGCAGATGTGTAGTATGAAAATATAACAAGGAACGACAGATTGATAGCACATTAAGAGATGTCCAATAACTATAAGGGAGAATTATCAGTTATTGTCCTATGCTTGACACGTCAAACTAAGCAGAAAAATCCATCGGAATTGTTTTGTACCTTATATCTGACACCGAAAAGTATGTGTGATATGCAAATGTGAAATTGAATGTTTTCCCTTCAGTGCTTGTATTTCTTATGCGAGACGTCAACATCAAATCTCCTCCAGGAGTCAGCGCTACTCTTAAGCGAAACTCGTAACTACAAACAAATTGTAGGAATTAATAAGAGAAACTCGGAAGAGAATAAACAACCCAACAACAAAGACCTATCATCTGAATTCTGAAACAGGAAAAGTGACATCTAAACCATAATGAATCTCACCTGTAAGGCCAGATCTTTGCATCTTCGTCGGAGAGCACAAGTATCAAATCAACGAAAGCCTTACTAGACGAACTTGTTGGAAAAGGAGGGGGGTCAGTATCAATGCTCCACAACCTATTTCTTGCAAATCCATGTTGCTCAAGAGAGCCAATACTAGCGAACTGCGCATGTTAGCAAAAATCTTTTAACCTGGATGAATTTCAAAGTCATACGAGAAAGTAAATGAAAAGCGCATACCTGGGGGAAGCATATCGGAATACCTCCACGAATTGCCTTGGGGGACTTGAATATAGCCTGCAAAATGCATAGAATAATACATTTTATTTTGAGTTAGCTTTTCATTTGATTGCAGATAAATAGAGCATAAAATCCTGTAAGCACCAGGCATAGGGTTGGCCATATACAAATATGTACTACTCTACAACGAAAAACTGGTAGAGAGCGAGGGCGTTGTATCGCACCTTACTACTGACGAAAAGCAACTCCTCCCCATGTTCATTCTTCCAAGATGTCACATGACCTCCATATAGATATACCTATCAAATTACATGATAAAAGTTATAAGCCACACTATATGATGTTGAACCTTAAATTCCATATTTCAGTGGCTGCATAAATAAGAGGTAGCATTTGTAACTGCCCAAAATCAGTGACCATGTGAAAACAAGAAAGACATGGCAATAAAGCAACAATAACCAATATAGCACAGCAAATGAAGGATGGACACTTAATATAACACCAAGACGCGTCTCTTAGCCGACTGCATAAAAGACAAGATAAACATGCACAGCACAAAGCAACAATAAAAAAATTATCCCAGTTAACCACACGTAGTTGCTTGCTTATACATGCACAGCACAAAAGACAAACTGATCTTTGACTTATAAGAAGCTACCACACATCATATAACTTTCTCATTAACTCATAAAAAAGAATGGATATTCATTAGTCGGAATTAACATGAATAGCCAATATAACCAGTGTTCTAAAAATCCCCGTGTAGGCGCTAGGTTGAGACCTTCCGCCCGATTACGCCTAAATCCGCCTACCTTCTTCTGGGTGAAACCTACACCCTGATTAAGGAGCCTAGGTCATACTCCTAAAATATTACCAATTTTTTTTTTTTTACAAATATTACAAATACAGCTATATAGTCCATTTATACAACTATTAAAAAATGAGAAGGACAAGGATTGTCCGCCTAGGCCCTAAGCTAACCCTAGCCTCCCAACTACCGCCTAGCAATTTTTAAAACATTGATCACAACAAAGGAAGGAAGGATACTTAATATAACACCTCAGAGAGAAAGCCAGAAAAACATGGCAATAAAGCAACAATATCAACAATAAATCCCAATATAGCACAGCAAAGCAAGGAAGGACGCTTAATATAACACCAAGACGCGTCTCTTAGCCTTGTAGGTAAAGCCGATATATCAACATCCATGTTATAGGCATAACATAAATCATAGAGTTACATGATATATCAGGAATCCATCAGAATTGAATGGCAGTAGCCATATACAAGATAACACATTGATATGAATAAACACGATATAGCACAAATATATAACTAAAGCATACATATAGCACGAATCCTATTGATCCAAGCAAACTCACTCACAATACAATACATCAGATCAGATGATAAGCAACAACATAAAGAAGATGAAAACAGGTTAGATCCAAGTGGGGTTGATCGTGACGATGATGATATTATTACCTCTGCGGAATTGCCGCGGACTTCACGGAGAACGACCTTGTCGAGACCATTCACGCCTTTACAGACCTCCACGTGAAGAGGATCTGAAGAAACTGATGACGGTGATGATGATGATGGTGGTGGTGGTGGTACGGAAACAGACATTGCTGTTGGTGTACTTTCGCTCGACATGTATTTCTCTTTCTTTTTCTTTTTGCTTACCAATTTTTTAAGTTTAAAACTAACCCGAAACTCTAAAAAACTGTAAAAAAAACTATAAATTATTTTAGGCTCAGAAGTTATTCTTATAAACTGATCTAAACAGAAACTTGCTTGCTTGGATTGATCGGTCGTTAATCAAATCAACGTGTCAAGTATTTTGAGTGCGTAAACAGTAGACTTGAATTGAATTTGTAAAAAATTAATCAGGTTAATGTTTCAGTCGCTTAAGAAAGTTGTACAGACAATAGGTCTACACTACACAGAGCCGACCCTAGGGATCTCGAGACCTTAGGCAAGAATGGACGTTGGTCTCAGGTTTGAGCCTTGGTCGCCTGGTATAAAATAATAAAATTTTGAGGCCTTACGCAAGAATGAATCTTGTTAATTTTGAAGTCTCGGGCTTGGACCTTCGTAGCCTGGCCTGGAGTCGGGTCTACATTGAGTTTCTAAAGACAAGTTTGTCAAAATAGTTATATTTTTTATAAATATAATTTCACAAATGAACTTTTTAAACAAATTTCTCGTTTAGAAATGCACGAGTGCGTGGACAGTAGGCTTGAGTTGAGTTGAATTTGTAATAAATTAACCAGATCTATGTTTCGGCCGGTTAAGTTGTAAAGATAGCAGGTCTACACAGAGTCGGCCCTAGGGATCTCGAGACTTTAGGCAAGAATGGACGTTGGTCTCAGACTTCGGTCTTGTATAAAATAATAAAATTTTGAAGCCTTAAACAAGAATAGACCTTGTTATAAAATTTAGATAATCTTGAAGACTCGGGTTGGGCCTTCGTCGCTTGGCCCTGGAGCCTGCTCTCCGGATCTACAGACAAGTTTGTCAAAATAGTAATTTTTTTGTTAAATACAGTTTCACGAAGGATATAGATACAATAAGAAGGCATTGAACGTAAAAATAATATAAAATCAAATGAATCTTTTTATAAAATTACAAAAAAATAAACTCACGACTTTACGATCAATACAATCAAAATCAGTAAACAGGTTCGTACAATCTTATTTACAGTAAATACAACCACGTAAAATCTCAACAACCAATTTATCCGATCGCTTTACTGAAATCAACTTTCAGAACGAAAAAAAAAATTGACAAAAAAATAAATAATAACACGACTAACAAAACCCCACGCAAAAATTAGTGACTAAAACAAAATAAATCGTTTTATTTGTAAAAATAAATAGTGACCAAATTGAGATCACAAGCTCTTATGAGCCAAACTAGCTAAAAATGAACTGTGGCTCCTCACTTTTGCACCTGACGTATCGATGATAATCCGCCTCTGAACAACATAAAAAGCAGACAGTTAAATTGAGGAAGCAATAAGTTAGTGAACTCGAAAATGTGCAGGGAATGAGAAACAAAAACAAGGATTTAACGGGGTTCACCAAAATTACGTTCATTCACGAGGTTTTGATTGCTTTTCTATGATCTCAAGCAGGGGCAAAGCCAGGATTTCATTTTAGGGGAGCAAGATACAATTATACAAATGACACTTGTAAAAAAAAATTCGGGGGGGCGAAGCATAAGGAATTTATGATTTTTCTCTGAAAATTCACTAGTATTACATAGAAAATCAGAATTTCAGGGGGGGGACTGACCCTAGGCCTTAGCTGGCTTCCCCCCTGATCTCAAGAGTACAAGAGTCTTTCAGGAGGGGGGGCAACTGACCCTTGGGCCTTAGCTGGCTTCCCCCTGATCTCAAGAGTACAAGAGTCCTCCCAGCAGTATCGAAACCTTAACAAATGTGTTGCTTATAAAAAACCGTAAAACGTGTACATATGATTTGAACCATGGCTTCTAAAGACTGGACTTTATTGAAGAATCTAAACTAAATCTCGGTTTACTCCACATATGATTTGAAGGTGGTATCGGAACCTTAACAAATGTGTTGCTTATAAAACTTGTGAAAGGTGGTGTACATATGATTTGAACCGTGGCTTCTAAAGACTGGACTTTATTGAATGTAAGCTAAATCTTGGTTTTCTCCACTTATGTTAGCAAAAAAATAGTGAAATCTGGTCGGTCAGGTCAGTAGTTAACAAGGTCATGCATTACCTGACTCTACACGCACCAAGAGTAGCATGCAAACACGAACATATACGCAAAGGATTGATTTAGAGAATGAGAGGGAAAAGAAGATCTTACAAATAGCAAGCATGCTTTGTTCTATCGCCAGTCTAGAAAACTACATGGAGCTTTACGTAGAACCGCGGCATTCCAGTAGGACTCAGAACAACAGAAGTGCCATTTTTAGCTTATTCTGTTTCCATTTTGGTAATTTATAGAATGCGTCTTTTTTCATTCCGAACTTCTCCTGGAATTCCTCTGAGGACAAATAAATCTGCAACATCATAGTAAAAAAAAAATTCAATCATTTGAGAATCTATTCATAATGTAAGTGTACTTAATGACCGTTCTATAAATTTATCGTCAATTGATTTTAAGTTGGGTGCTTCCACAAGTCACAAAAACAACACATCACGAAGATCTACAGTATGAAGTACCCAAACATTTTGCTTAAATAAATAGATTATTTAGCTTGTTACTTAATAAAGGCGTAGTGTAAACATTCACCTCTCGCTTGGTCACGTCAATTTCTGCAACGGGCTCAACTGCCCCGATCTTTACGCGTTCATATGGATAGATCGAGAGCCCTTCTTCATCATCAGCTTCACCCTCTTTCACATCTTCCTCTATAGTAAGGGATCCTAATCTGCTGCCCATAGAGTTCTCCTTGGAGTTTGTCTCCGCTTTTGGCTTCGGAGCTGTAGGACTCACTACACTCGTAAAAAATAATCATTGAATACTGAAAAATTCATGACTGAAATAACACTAGGGGTGTTGGAACGGTACATTGATTCTTACCAAATCCGATACAAACAAAAAATGTTCATTGAAAATTTCAACTTCAATTCAACTATAATACGATTGAGCACGTATCATAATAGCTATTACCTATAATAAACTAAATAGTTTTAACCAAAACTTCTTTAATAAGAAATCAAACATTAAGTTTTGATTCTGACCGAAATCTGATCCAATATTTCAATACTGGATTGTTTCATTATGCATCTGAAAAGCACCCCTAGTGATGTAAACGAATTATAAGAGCATACGAAAAAAAAACGTACCTTTAGAAGAACTAGGTGTAACCGCCGGTTGCTCAAATGATGCAGTTAGTGCAGCTATGGCGGCATTTTTTGAAGCCAATGTTGCTGAGTTTGGGGTAACAGATTTTGGGTAGAGCTTTCTAACAACCGGAGGTGGGGTTGAAAGGTTTCTGGCATTTTGGTTTTCAAAGGTAGCTGCTAGTGCATTAAAGGCCGGCGATCTTCCCCTTACGCGTACTCGTTCAGGGCTAAAAGACATACTTCTGGACCGCTGTGATTTGTCTGGAACACTGGACCTTCCTCCATATGAGACAGGTGTTCTCCTCTTTGGTTTCTAATCATGCATCATATATTAAGTCAGGGAATAATACCAAGAACGAATATATACAGCCATGAGCGCCTTACAATCAGATAATTAAGTATCAGAAACCTACTGATGTTACTTGACCACAAAAGTAAAGAAAGTGAACTTATGGGATTACCAAGGTTTGCATTCGAGATCTCCAATAACCAAGTTGCGATCCAGGTCTAAAGACTCTTATCCTATCTTAGAGCTTGAATTGTTTGAGTGTGTGACAAAAACATATTATATGTAACACAAGGTGAACCCTATTGAACGATGTTGAAGCTCAATCTTAATTCTATCAAAAACTTATGCGGGTTAACAAAGCCTACGGACAATGGGTTATTCTAGATTCAAGAAAATTAATTCTGATTACTCTTTGTTTAGCATACTGTATTTTCACCTCTGTTTTAATTATCGTTGATCAATTAATTAATTAGATGAATTTAAAAAAAAAAAATGAGAAATGATAAATGGAAAAAGTTAGACTTATGAAGAACTGATGAATTATGAGTTATTTTTCGGTATGGCTCCTTGGAGTTTGGCTCCTTCCTATTTCCTGTCTAATGTCGGCAACCCTGATACTAAGCCTTTTATCATAATGGCATGTTCCGACTTTTCCTACCCATTCAACACCTTCTTTCACTTAATTATATATAATCTAATTACCAAAGCTAAGTAAAATAGCTCCAACAAGAAGAATCCTATCAAATGTTTTACAAAATGAAGCTAAAGCATTTAATGAAGTCAAGAAACACGGGAATCACAGAATACAAGAACCCTATAAACAAATGAATACATTTTACCAAAGCTAATTAAAATAGCTCCAACAATACAAAGCCCAATACACACAATATGCTATAATACATCACACCTAATCAAACTCACACTTTCCTAAATCCTAAACATTAAGTCTATCTAATTAGATTATAAAACATTTGATCGAAATTCACAAAAAAATGCACAAATTTAGCTTTCCGTACAAATCAATCATCATCTATACTCAATTATGACAACAAATCTGAAAACTCACCCAATCGGGTGAAAATCAACAAATCACGATATATTAATCACTAATCAGATCAAACAAATACAATTACGAAACTAATCGTAAAAAAGCTTCGATTTTTAACACAATCAATCTACAAAACCTAGAATCCAATTTATCCCAATGCTAAACCCAACAAAACATGACTCATGTCATGCATTAGTAACATCATAAACAAAACAACACGATAATCCACACGATAGTCTATTTTTTGGGATTTTCATAAACGTTATTTTTTTTCCTAGATTTTTTGTCCAATAGAGTCTTCACTCACTAATTCACTCGGTCTTTTCTGGAAATCCAGCTGACAGATGTGATGTAACTTTCATGAAATCATCTAAACAAGGTTACACTCATAAAAGACGAATAAAATATACTTACATTGATCGTTGGGGTACCACCATTTTTAACTATGGCTAGCTTCCTTTGAAATGAATTTCCATGCATCTGTATCAAGTAAAGAAAAGATCGATCAATTTCTGATCTTATGAAGATTTTGGATCTGACCTAAAACCAAAAGCACTTACTACAGATTTCGCAGAGTCCCACGTGAAGAAACGTGTGAAGAAAGATGACTCACTCCCTTCCATAACAACGTATATGGGAACTTGGGGTGATAGCTTCTCGAGAAGAAAATCATGTTCAATAAATTTCTGTTGTAAAATAGAAGAGTGTTAGCATAAGTTTGAAGTGCTTTTAACCATTATGTATACCACAAATACTGTGTATCATAGTGACCAGAGAGTTGCAATGTTTCTTACTGACAACTAAAAATATTTAACAAACACAAATAAGCATGATATTATGGCTTAGGTGAGCAGCTTGATTTAAGGGCAGTCATGTAAAAATCTGCACGTTCATTTGTTGATGAAAGGTGCATACATAATCTAACTAAATACAATTGTTCGTACCTCCCCAATTGTTAAAGCATCCATCCTCTTCTTAGGGTCGACCTGTTGCCCAACCCATACAAAGATTTCTGAATGACAATCCAGGACAAATATATCTTCCGTCATTAGATCGTCCTGGGAGAAGTTGAATATTTCTTTCACCTGCAATAGAACCAATGTTCTAAAAATCGCTAGGCGGTAGTCGGGCGGCTAGGGTTAGCCTAGCGCCTAGAAAGCCTAGACGGGGATTAATCGGAAAGCTAGGCGGACAACCCTTGTCCTTCTAATTTTTAATAGTTGTATAAATAGACTATTTAGTTATCTTTATAATCTTTGTAAAAAAAAAAAAATGTTGGTAATACTATGCTTATAAAGTTCGGTGATTTTTTTAAGAGTATGACCTAGGCTCCTTAATCAGGGTGTAGGTTTCACCCGAAGGGGAGCTAGACGGATTTAGGCGTAATCGGGCGGAAGGTCTCAGCCTAGCACCTAGGCGGGGGATTAATCGGTCTAGGCGGGGATTTTTAGAACACTGAATAGAACTTGAACTTAAATCAAATAAATAACAGAAAACTGCAAGTCGCGTTATTTGATCAAACGTCACTATTGGTCAACATCAAGTTATCATTTAGAGGTCCTATCTTTGTCAAAGTTTCCTTCTCACTGACTGGACTTGGGGTTTAGATTTGATGTTCTATTTCACTAACCTTAATCGGCATATCGCTACTTTTAGAATCAAATTGAACCCCGGGCCCTTTCCAAAATAATATGTTGTAAAGCAAATTAAAATTCATTACTCAGAATTGGCCACTGATAATAAATTCTCAAAAGCACCTATGCGAAGTGACAGACACAGTTTTATAGGAATGCGTGAAATTTTTAGCATAACTATAACTTAATCGAATAGCCTGCACCTCGAAAACTGCCACCACTGAGGAAAATTGGGAATTTGTTTACCGATTACCCGTGCATGAATTAAAAAAGATTCCAGAAAATATACACACCTTCAAATTTCCTGCAAAAGAGGACATGGTAACAATAATTAGTAAAATAAATATAAAGGATGAGAACATCAAATCCAACATAAAGCCAAATAAATCTAAGGGGAATAGGGGATAGCTCAAGCAGAAGCGGGGTCAGATTTCAAGGGAAGGCAAAGGGATCAATCCCCATGGTGTTGCTCCTTTAAGGCATCCATCAGTCAAACGTTTAGTTGGACATTTAACAGGCTTATGTGGGAGGTGGCCACACACGAGGCCAGGAATTAGTCTGGTTAATGATTTGGAACCTTAGGCGATAGAAAATTATAGAAATAAAGGCGAACAGGGTCACTTAATTTTATTTCTAGAGATGGTTATTCATACCTTTTGAGAAAGTGCATGAGAACAGATGAGGGTCACTTTCGGCAACTTTTCCAATCTTTTGGCTCTGGTACTCTGTTTTTCCTCCTAACATATCCCAAAACTGTTCAGACTCCCTTCCCTCTTTCTGTGGTTTGGACTGCGAATTTGGCTGTACAACTCGACATGTTAATGACAAGAAAAAACAAGGAACACCTCTGTGAAAGAGAAATCATTTTTTATGAAGCTATACTCAGTATACTGTGTTCAAAAGGGCTATCGACTGAATACTACCTCATGGTGAACTTACCATCACTACCTTAACTTATCTTTTTACCGAAAACTATCTAGCCTTAGGTTTTTGTTTCTGTGTCTCCTCTTTCTAGCAAGGTATTTTTGGTACAAGTTGCATTGAGATAGTAAATGGGAATAAGAGTTGGTCTTAGGTAAATAGCCCTACTTAAAATTGTCTGGAGAATGGTCTGATGTTGAATCAGCTCCATTTGGTCATTTAGTAAATATTTGGAATATGATAAACATAAACCACGTTGAATTTAAGATGTTTCCAGCCACCAAGTAACGGGAACGTTGTCACTTGTCACTACTAAGTCATATTTTTTATAGATAAGCATATATAACATTAATCAGACCTTTATCAAATCCAACTGCCTCTCAACAAGTTCCTGATCGTCAGTTGTTGTAAGGCTTCCAGACCATGTAAAGATAGAGTCTGCGTCATGTAATATGTAACAGTAGGAGGAATTCAATGCTGACGCCGCCTGTTGAAAGTTTAAAAAAGAAAAGTCAGTTTTAGTTCTGAAACAAATAAAGTGAAGTTCAAGTTTCTATTATACTCTAGGCAGTCCATCTTATCATTTAAGGCTTATTCCCAAAAGATGGTTTCTATAAAACATAGAAGGTAAGGCTCAATCTCAGCAGACTCTAGATCCTGGGTTACTATTTTAGGTTGAGCAAATATACTCGGCCTTGTGACCCCACTGAAAACCCCATTATTACTTAACTGAAAAGGTTTATTTTCGTAAAATATAAATCAAAGAATCTATAGGTCTTGCTATCGTCTTTGCAGCAAAAATACAAACACTCATATGATGTCGTGCCACGCTATTGTCAGCAGCTTAACTATTAATGAACTAATTGTAAAGCACGCAAGAAAAATCTATTGATTTTGTACAGCAAGAATAATTCATTATGATGTAACCGAGGTCAAAATAAAATCCGTTAGATCATTGTAATTTCATCAAAAACATTGTGTTTATTTTCCCTCAGTGTAATGTCTCAGAAAAATAAGGACCTCTTCACTGAAGTTTGTTTTGAATGTAGTTTAATAGATTGGAAAATCTTATGCCGAGACTTGAAAACGAGCACTACATGACATAGAAAACTGCCCGCACATGACAAGGAATATTTACTGCATATGTAAGATGTGTAATACTCCTAGGGGTACAAACATTTGGCCCAAAAACACTGCCATAGAAATTCGTTAAAAAGAAAAAAACACTGCCATATGTCAATGACCACTGGGTCTAGAGGATGGGAATCATGAACCCTAGTACTTGTTGTGGGTCGGGATTTGTGGTTTTCTACTAACAAAAGTTTTTTTAACTTAGAAAAGAAAGTAAAAGAAAAAAGAAGAAGATACCAGATCAACTTGAATTGCTTGCATATTTTCAGGCCCGGAACCCTGTACTCGAAATAATGCAACGCCGTCGCTTGCATAAGTCTCGTCTTGAATTTCCTTATCCGCAATATACTTCTTGTAACCTTCGCTAAGACCTCCCTGATAAATAGTAAAAAGGTATGCGCAGTAAACAGATAAACAAAGTTAGTAATAATAACAATAAAAGAAAGAAGATTGTCTGTCAAATTAAATGCTGTACAAAATAATTCAAGTTTTCACAAACCTTAAAGACAATAAAACTTTGAAAGATGGCACTGAACAGAATTGGTTCACTTCCTTCGTAGACACAAGCCTATAGTGGAACACAAGACAATACCACCCAATAAGTACATCATCTACACGGTAAAAAATCATTAAGTCGTCAACTTTATCCAACAATGGGTGAAGGACAAATACCTGTGCAGGCAGATGTTTCAATGACTCCACCATCTTGGTGGCAAGGGAAATAGCTGCATCTTTTTCTTCCTACATTCAATTGTCATTGGATGTTAACTGATAATTACATCGGTTTCAATAAACAGTATACGAGAAGAAAGTTGTTGTATTGCAAAAAACAGTCAAGCATGTGATAATGATAAATAACTTTATGTGGATACCAGATATATACGCTTCAATATTGCTGAACTTTTATTCATCATAGAAAATGATGGGTCTTGGGCAAGCTAGAAGGTTCAGAATGCTACAGGCGATACCTATTTACTAGTTGGTGTTCTTATGAAACCTAGAAGATTGGACTGGTTTCTAACGTAAAAGTGAGCTGCCTCTATTGAAATTCTCATTCCAAAAGTTAAGAAATTTGGACCTGCTAGCTTTGGTTCTGTCTTACATGTTTGATAGCTGAATTCAATTACGAAAGTATGCCGTAAATATTGCTAAAAGTCGAGGAAATGCGTTTGTAACACAATTGCGTTCCAGTCTTCCCCCAATCATCATAATAACTAATAGCATACTTTTTGCTACTACTTAATAGGGTTGTCCTCAATATGAAAAGGAAGCCAAAACTTCATAAACCATACAACCGTGTCACTAGTATCTATGATTATTAAAAAACATGAAAAAATCTACCCCCGAAACAACGGTCAGTCGACTATATAGTTTCGTAATGTCTCAAGTTTTAAGAAGCCATTAACCTTTTTTACTATAAGTTTTTATCCCGCACTGTGGCAAGGCCGGTAGTATTTCTTACGATATGATTTATTTTTCTTTTGGGATGTCCAGGCAAGAAAACATCGTTAAAGTTGCAGTTTACCTCAGTCTACAACTTAACTTAAAATATTCAGACCTTCCATTTGCTATATATTTATATTCCAGATATTAAAAAAAGCTTGTACAAATGTGTAGTTCGCACCTCAACACATTGTTTTCCAAACCACGTCCCTATCAGAATTTCCTCTTTATCTTCTCCTGGATATGAATACTGAAAGATATAACAGTCTCCACTGTAGAACTTTGTCTGGTCAGAGGCTGGAAGAAGAGTCTTCTGAGCTCCATTAACACGCCAAACCTGTGAAACCACAAATATATTTTATTAGCAACAAGACCAGAGCACATTTTATGGAATGCTGTATCCATATGAATATTTAACTTCTCCTGGAAAGAGAAATAAAGTTTCGAGGGTGTAACACAGTTCAGTTGAATAAAACAGATAAACATACATATGCAGCGTTTCCCCAAGACATTCCTTTTTTTTTTTTTTGAGGAAAAAGAATTATTGCCGAAAAAGACATTCCTTGTATTTAATCCTTAACAGAATCCATACCGATGCTTGAAATACTAATCTAACCCAGCTTGACACGCAAGCTCAATAAAATTCATTGTACTCCAACCTATAGTAGTATCTAGAAGTCGATCTTACAGGTTTTATCTACCAATACCTTTCGCCAGGTTTGACTTTCAGTTTTTCACCTTCATACACTCAAGTTTTTGCCTTTTCTTAGAAATCGCTCAATTTTTTCTTGTCCACCTAATCTATTGGAAAGGAGATATATTAGTCTTCTCCAGCTCTGAAACCATGTTTATCCTTTAACCTGAATATTCTTAACTTTCAAGTTACCTGAACAGGTCCTAGTCTTGAGACTACCTTCTTACTGACACAATTGCAAGTGAATGCGAGAAGCTTTCCTACCATTTACAGTATTCATTTACTTAAGCCAGCTAAGGGTTAAGGGAGTAAGCTTTATCCTGCTCATTTTTTTCCCTAGTTATAACTAATATCTTGCCTTCCAAATAAAGTAAACTACACTCGATTGCCAAACGAACATGAAACACTATTATGACTGCAATCGAAGGACAGAAATTAACAATATATATCATGTAAGCACCTGCAGATTTCCTGTGCAATCGATGTATGGTTGAGGTTCTTCTTTTGCTGGAGCAGCCTTCAGAAGACCCTTCACATTAATCCCTTGGCGTTTGAGAAGTGCTGCAAAATCATGAAAAGGCAAACAGTCTGATGTAAAACCAACCAAAAACAGATAATCAAAGATCAGGTAATTTGGTAAAGATAGTTAGATTACCCACCCGCAACTTTGCCTCTACCATCTTCAGACACAGCTACTTCAGCTGTTTGAGGCCAGGAATCAAACTTTGAACGGAATACCACTGTCTCAAATCCCTCAATTACACGGATAATATGAGCTTTTGAACGATCAAGACTACTGAGTAGTTCCTGTTTAAGAGATATATATGAATTATATGTTAAAAGCCCAAAAGCATTATCATGTTTTTTGGTATTCTGAAGAAAGAACTATTACTTCTGCAGCTTTACTTGCACTTTTTCTTTCATCCAGGGTAGAATTTCTTCCCATCCACACAAATAATTCAGCACCACAATCTAGAAGATAGCATTTATTTGTTTCAAGCAATTCCTTTGTTAGAGAATCAGCCTCAGCAGCCTCTGGTTGTCCCTTCTCCACCCTTGAAAAATAAACGTGAATGTGTAAGAAATGAAATGACTTCAATAGCTCACAATCTTAGGATACAAAATGCACCTTCTCAATACAAATAGAGCATTGGAAAAGGTATTCCTCTTTTTCAAATTTAACAAGTTCTAGATTAGATGATCTATAGTCCTAGGCTCCTAGCCTAAACCTCATTGGACGCTACAGCCCCTTAGATAATGCTAATCATACTCTTTCTTTCTAGATATTAAACATAACCGTGAAACAAGCACACAACCATGTCATATGCTAGATCAAATTGGTCTATTACCTGAACAGCTTAGTAGGTTGAGCATCAGAAGCCCCATCCTGGACATTAGCTGCTTTCCTTGGAAGTGGAGCAAAGCCACCAAAGAAACCCCAGAATTCTCCAGTTTCAGCATCAGCCATCAACCTTCCATCCTCTATCAAATGTTAAGTAAATAAACGCGCACAGATAACATCTACTCGGGTCATTTTTTGAAATATTAATTGATTATGATACATACCAATGGCGGCTATATCGCATTTCCCATCATGATAAGTATCTTTAACGTATTGTACAACTTCAAGTGCTTTAGCCCTCTCTTGGATAGATGAGTTGGAGCCATTAAATTGGAAGATTTTAGACTTGGTATCGAGAATAAAAATATCATCATGGTTGAGTGACGAACGAGCAAAGGGAACCTGCCACCAAGATATAATCCAAGTGAAAAACAGCAAGCACGGTGACATAGACTAGCCAGACTAAGTGTGAGTGATCAATCATGAGGAAATAGCTTGGCCTTACCTCTTTTACATGAACAACGTGTTTTCCCTGACAAATATACAAACGTGTTACATGTTCTTCAGCCTCAGCATGTTTAAATCCCGATGCTACTCCACCCTTTTGAGGAATTATACACGGTTTAAAGTAAGAAAGAAACTTCTCGGTTTCATGGCCTTGTACTTCACGATATTGAACAGCACGTCCTCCCAGAGCTGCATCTAATTCCACTGTCTTGATGGCAGCGGTACCCGCTTCATCCTAATTCAAAAAAAGATGATCATCAAATATCAATGCTATAGAAGGTTTTCAAATTAAAAGATATACAAATTTACCTGGCTTGTATCACTGCCGATCCAATAATGGATATCATGACGTAATGCACCGGATTTCAGCGCAATAGTCTGTAAAACATATACACGCAATATTTTAACACAAGTGAAAAATGTAAGAAAGAAATATGTGCCGGAATGCAAAGCTTAATAACCCCACAACCATATAATTCTTTACAAGCCAAATATTATTGCGTGGCACAAGAGAAATCATCTGCAAAGATACTTCCCTTGATGCACTGACAAACAGATGTTATTACATTGATTAACATGAAAATCTGATGTGCTGCAGGAAGTTAATTCAAAAGGCCCCCAACTTGAAATCTACCATTTGCTTTATTGCCATCATATCGTAAGGTGGCATATACAGTAACCATTGCAGGACTTAAGGTGGCATATACAGTAACCATTTGATGTTTCCGCAGTTTCATTATGATATGTAGATCAAGGGTGGATCTAGGTCTGAAAAGATCAGAAACTACCCAATATCTACTCAAAATTACATAATACCACAGGATATACCAAATATGTTCTAGTGGGGGCTGATCCTGAGCGCATGAATGCAAATCTAAATCTCAACCATAACAGGGAGGGTGGAACTTAGTAGTTATCGGGGTACTCCAAACTAATCTACTATCACGTGACTACAGAATGCCTATCACAGGATAGATGTTCAAGTTAGAGAAGCAAACCCAACTAACAAACAGTACGCACATGTTTAGCCATGCCTTGCAATACTTTAGAGTATGGGTACATAAAGTATGTGCAACACAATTAGACAAGTAGACTGCTTACCTTCAAAATAACATAGGAGTCCCCAGTGAAAAATTTCCCATGGGAGGACTTTGGGATAGGAACGGGACGAAAGTTTTCAATGCGCCATATTTCAATTCCACTGTGTATTGTCAAGGAATGTCTATGTGAACCACGGAAAGATATTCAGATCATATACAAACGTTGCATTGATGATACAGAAACAGCTTGACACCGTACCTATCTCTCAGTTGCTATCACTGGTCGTATAATATTTTATAAGCCAATTAGCTATAAGTGGAGAAACTATTAGGCATTTATCATTCTCATATTTTATCAATGTGGTATACATTTCTTGATACAGCCTCAAAGTGCGGCGGCCATTGAAGTTTGTCTCGTTCCTCGCTTAGGGTTATCAATCTTGCAACCTTTCTCTTGGGGTCTCCATAGGGCGTAGGTCGCTATATTAAATTCAGCATTAGGCAATGGAAGTATCCAACTTAAAACCAATTGGTTATAAGTGGAGAGACGTCACATGTGTGCAAGGCATTTATCATTCTTATATTTTACCTATGAGGTATACATTTCTCCACAATAAATCAATGTGTGCAATTTAAATTGTTCCTTTGGTATCTAACTGAAAAGGTCAAAAGAACTAGTGTGTGAGAATATTTATTAAAAAAAGATAATCAAGCCAATCTCTAAAGGATACGCCTTTTGTCCAGCACCCTGGAAAGCCCCATCCAAATCTTTCATTGAAACAGACATATTTTATTCAGTTTTCTGCGCTGCACTTTTACTTGAAGACAGAAGTGTAACTACCCTGAAAGTTAAAGCAAACATGAAATGAGTACAAGAAAGAAGAAATAACTGAACGTTACGAGACAAATATTTTTTATATAACCCCACTATAACATGTTGCATAAAACCCACGAACTATAACACCTAGTGTGTTTACTGTTGATTGATATACTCAGTGTATATTCCTAAATAATTACATCATCAACGAGAGAGCATGAAACAGAACCTAAGATCCTCAAAACCTTTCATTGGTATCATGTTCTTCCAAGTTGTCTTTTTCGCCAGAGGCTCTCATTATATGTAATGCAAATAGTGTAGCCCCGTAAACATCTTAGGTAACTAAACGCGCTGAATGCTACCAGTGGGGAGCTTTCACAGTGGATAACATTTAAACTTTATCTGTTTAGTTAACATTCAATTAACTCTCACGCTGATATCATTTACGCAACTGAATCTCTTCCTTCAGGCATGAGAACAAAGACCGGGTAAACGAATGTTATACAATAACCCGTGAGATGCCTAAACTGATTTTGTAATGACAGTTAAGAGTTAAGACCATGAGGGCACACAATTTAAAACAAAATGAAGCTAAAGCATTTATCGAAGTCAAGAAAGAACATTAAATCTATTGCTAATAATAAGATTTCACATTTTCGAGTGAATTTCAAGGAACAAAAAAACTTTGACCGCTTAATGTAGCATCACTATCTATATAAAGTTGCTGATACAATTTGCAGACAAGAAACACGGAAATCACAGAATACAAGAACCCGATAAACAAATGCATACATTTTACCACAAAGCCCAATACACACACACACACAATATATGAATATATAATAATGAAACTCACACTTTCCTAAATCCTAAACATTAAATATATCTAATTCGATTATGAAGCTTTGATCGAAATTCACAAATCAATCAATCATCATCTACTCAATTATAGCGCCAAATCTGGAAACTCACCCAATCAGGTGAAAATCAACAAATCAGGACTCATTAATCACTCATCAGAATTCAGATCAAACCAATACAATTACTAATCACTAATCATAACATTGAACTTTTAACACAAAATTGAATCAATCAATCAATCTACAAACCAATCTACAAACCCTAGAATCAAATAAAATCACAATGCTGAATCCAACAAAACAACACGATTCGTGTTTGTTTATACATCCGTACCTGATAAAACATTTGATCCAAATTCACAAAACATAAATGTACAAATCAATCAATCAATCATCATCTACTCAATTATAGCGCCAAATCTGGAAACTCACCCAATCAGGTGAAAATCAACAAATCACGATTCATTAATCACTCATCAGAATTCAGATCAAACCAATACAATTACTAATCACTAATCACTAATCACAACATTCGATTTTTAACACAAAATTGAATCAATCAATCAATCTACAAACCCTAGAATCAAGAAATTTCACAATGCTGAATCCAACAAAACAACACGATTCATGTTTGTTTATACATCCGTACCTGATAAAAAGAGAGGAATTCACCGAATCCAATGCCGATTTTTAACAAGCAACGAACAACAAGGAAACCCAGATCGAATCGAATCGAATGAAGAACAAAAACAACAACAATTGAATCGAGAAGAATGCTAATAAAAGGTAAAGCCGAAAAAAAAGAAAAGGAAGATAAAATAAAATAAAAACAACAACAACATTTTTATTTTTAGTGAGAAGAATATTCTTTCCAGATTAGGACCACTACTTTATTGAGTTAAGCTTCCCTGCGCTATTCTTTGTCTTTGCTTCTCTCCCCAATAGCCCGTGCCTTTAAAAATGCGTGTTTTTAAAAAAAAATTATATCTGAAATGTTTTGTTTTTTTTTGTATTTGTGAAAACCACAATGATCAGTCATGCATGAAAATAGGCACGATTGTAATATTCTTGTTAATTTTCAGGTGACACTTGTAACTTATCTGCATGATTCGTCATTCGTTACTCGTCCACTTGTCACTCTCCCATTTTTGTTCGCTCTCCATTTTTGTCGTCATTTTATTTATACTTTCTAGGTTGATCTTCAACTTTTCAAATGTCTATTTGGTGTAAGTATTTTCAGTGGGATTTTGCCTTTGTAACACTAATTTGACAAAACACTGTCTTGAAGTTATTAAAACACGCTTTTAAGAGAAGCGTGTTTTAAAAACAATTGTTTAAACACTAATCTGACAAAATACTGTCTTAAAATTATTAAAACACGCTTCTGAGAGAAGTGTGTTTTAAGAATAAGAAAAATCTATTAATTCAATATCTGTTTCACAATTATCATTCACTCAATTTTTTACATATATTTTAACGAACAAAGGAGAGAGAGAGAGAGCAATATTCTAATCCAAAACAGTATTCTCTAAAAAAACAGAACCTAAACAACTTAATCCTAATCGTCGAATAATTCCCGAACCTGCAGAAATTTTTCAAGCAACCCTAGTAACGAGAGTTTGTTTGTCGTGGGTACAGTGGGAAAGTCAGTATATGTTTAATGAATCAGTTAACTCTCACAAAATATTAATTGTTTAAATAATAATTTAATTTCAACGGATAAATTAAATATAAAGACGTCTCTTTCTTAATAATAGACAATCAATACTCTAACTATACAAATTTAAAACCGTCCATAAAGGCTACTCGATAGAGAAAGTAGTCTCGAAAATGACTTTTGTAATGGAAGTTGTTTGTGCTAAAAGCATGAAGTAGGTAAAGAAAATATCATCCAGAATGTTTCGATATTCTCGATGGTATTTTTTTTATTACGAAAGAACACGTGTGATTTTCAGATAGATAATACGGTATTTAAGTTTGATTTTGTTAAAATTTTGAAAATGACATCGAAAATGAAACAATAGATAAATTTTTAGACTGTGATGACACACATAAGCAAATGCGTAGCTCTTTTGGATAACGTTTTCTTTTTCACTTTTCGTTTTTTTTTATTCTCAAAACTATCAATTGTTTTTATTTTTAAAAAATTAAATTTATGTTTTTATTAAAAAAAAACAAAAAAATTTAACTAACCAAACACTTACGGTGTGTTTGGTAGCAATAAAATGTTTCTACGAAAATTGTCTATTTTTATGAATTTCACATAATCATTTTTTCTGGGTATAGTAAGAAAAACAGTATAGACAAATTTTAGGGAAAATGACTTCCAATGAACTGTGTTTTCACGGAAGCAGAAGTCTATCAAACAGCAGAAAATTGACTGTTTTCACGTAAATTATTTATTTCCACAGATTCTCTATCTATCAAACACATCCGTAGAAAGAAACAATTTCCGTGAAAACAACCAATTTCTACTGGTTGATAGCATTTCTGTTTCCGTAAAAAATAGTTCGGGTCATTTTATTTGAAACAGATCTATACTATTTAAAAATTAATTCTCTCGAATTCATAGAAATGAACCGATTCCGTGAATACGTTTTATTGCTATCGATCAAATAGACCCTTGCTTTTGTATGAAACATCAACAAAAAGAATCGGATTTTTTATCAAGAAAAAGAAAACATTTCAATGGCGTCCGGCGATAAGGTAAAACCCTAAACCTCACACTTTCATCGTTCCGATTATTCGTTTCTCACATATCTTCACGATTCCAATTAGCCTCGTTAACGTCGTTGTTTACGTACCCTACCTCTACACACACTGAGCTCAAAATCAATTTCAGTAGGGTTTTTAATTACTTGAATTGAAAAATCTGCACAATGTTGATAATACTTGTTAAATTAGCTGAACATTTTATCAGTATAGCTTTTACGTGTTAGTTGCGTAATTTGATGAATGTATCAAGTAGCTTTTACGTGTTAGTGTTTGATTGTAATCAACCCCCAAAGAGGCAACCCCTCGCGATAACGCCCTGAGAAAAGTTTATATGCATTATAGTGTTAAAATTAGTTTTTGGGCTTAGGCAGCCCGTCTTGGCCTGCCCTGATTGTAATAAGGAGTGTATAAACGTGACATCGGGGTCTTGGGGTTTTGTTTACTCTCTCGATTCTGTTAGGCTGGGGAATGGTAAGGGCTTATGAAATGAGTAGCTTAGAAGAGAGGAATGAATACACGAGAGGATTTAGCGAGCTGCATTGAATTGGTAGGAATTTTGATTTCATATATCCACATTTTCTATTGAGTTTTTTCCACTACGGTTTCTGTTTGTTTTAGCCTTTAGGTAAATTGGTTCGATGAGTTACCGTCATTTTTAGTTACTGTGATCTTAACCGGTAAGCGGTAACCCACCTAGGGTAGCTCAACTGGTTTAAGGTTGACACGAGGGGAAACGGTAAACTCGGATGTCTGTGTTCAACTCCTAGTAGAGGCACTCTTGACTAAACATCAATCTTAGACGTAACTAGGTTTGTGTGTATAAATGAAACATCGAATTCTGTTTTGATTTTGGATTAACTATATACTAAAGTAGTATTGAAGTGTGAAAAAAAACTGTTGATTGAAACTCAACGTGTTCTTTTATTTCAGGTTTGTGTGTATGATACGAAAATAGAGACGCCCGATGCTTTTTCTTTTCTTGTTGAATTATCTGAAAGTGACTCATTTTTTGCGGAAAAGAAGGTGCGCAAAGTCATTGTTTCTTCTTCTTTTGACTGTATAATTTACTGCTGAATGTGTGTACTGTGTTTTATGATTAAATTGTGGCAAATGCTGATTAAGGTATGGTTAATTCATTCATATTAGTGAGGGGATTCGGTATGTCAATCACTCTCTGGCGTACCTTTTTATGCTTCTTACATTAGATCTAAAAAATGATTAGACATAAGAAATAGGATTTTTAGGGACATGGAACTTAGTGACACTTGATATATGTGTTGCAATGGTGCCGTAAGTAAACAATTTGCGACTGTTGACTTACTTGAATTGGGTTATGCTCCATCACTTGTAAATTGTTCACAACGGGTCTTTACTCGGAGATCCAATGTGCATTTCTCCTGCTTAAGGTGTGATTTGAAAAGACCGAAGAGATGCATCTTCACACAAAGGGTGAAGGCCAGACAAAAGAAATTACCTGGCCTTGTTAGGGAAGCTATTAGAACAAGGCATGATAGAGATCAGCAGTAGCCTTCTTTGGAGTCACTCCACCGCCACCCTTGGAACCTTGAGAGAAAATATCTCTCCCTATCACGTCAGGATACTTTTAAACACGGTCTCAATGTTGTTAGAACTTCGGGGATAAAGCTGATGACCTTATAGGCTAGTGAAATTAGACTGAGTAAATTTTTCATTCAATGACGAAATCTTTTATTCTTGTACTGTAGTCTTTAAGCTTCCAGTAACACATTATTTATTAACTGATGCACATAAGGCTTAAATGTTTGTTTCTAATCTTTTGGGGAAAATATTTCTGTTGCATCTACTGATTATCCCTACTATTTTGTCTCATCATGCAGAAGTTACTGCAAAAAATGGGTTTCTATCCCAAGGAGCTTATACATTCTAAACACCTCTCCTGTCCCGATACAATAAATACTACCTTTGAAAGGTTGCTTCAAAGAGAGAGAATTGTACAAATGGATGAGGTAAACATAAATTTATTGTCTAAAGCTCAAAATTTTTATCGGTTATTGTTAGTTAGACTGCTATTAGACTTAACTGTGAAAAAAAATTGAGTATGGGGGAGATTAGATTTTTTGAATTTACAAAGGAGGCACTAGGTCACAATTAACTAACGATCAAAATTGATCTACTGCAGGCCGAACTCTACTTTGTTGACGTTAATGATACTACGGCAGTAGACTCTTACAGCCCAAGAAATGAACTTGTGGCTCTGAATAGAATCCTTTCAAAGATTAATAGCTCAATTTCGAGTGGGGCACATATGGGCACAAGCGACCTGGAAGAACTAAGAAACATCACTGTTGATAGGATACGTCAATTTGGGGAAGAGAACGACGTGGAGTCTAAGATTGTTCAAAGTTGTAGTTGTGACAAAGAGAAGAGTTTAGTACAGTGGGGTGAAATCAATGGTGTGAAGACGAAGTTGGAGATTGCCTGTAAGTCTTAATTCTGAATGACGATTGCTGTTATGGCGTTATGTTCTTGTCATGATTATGATCAGCAACATGAAGCTATCATGACCTTTTGTAAAATTTAGCTCTAGTAACAATATCTCAATGAATTTGTTTTCAAGGTCTGTTATGTTTGTCATTGTTTAAAAGATGTTGAAGGAACTGGGAGGGGAGCTATAGCAATAGAAGAATTGAATGTCGGGGACATTGCATTGGAAGTCCCTGTATCTATCATTATTTCTGAGCAGCATGTGTACGAATCAGACATGGTAATTTCTCATCTTAGAATCTTAAATAAGTTTTCTATTCATTACTTCTTTGAATGGCTTCCGAACATGTGTGCGAGACATTCACCTAAATGTAAAACAGTCGTACATTCTATCTAAAACTTTATACGTGAACTTCTTAGGTTTCTACATAAGAGGACAATGCTCTGGACAGTGCACACCCAGGCTTCCGATTCCTGGGCTTGTAAAAAATATTCATAATATGCACTCAGTTGAGTTAGATCTAAAAATTCAAGAGGATTATGAGTGTATGACTAAAAATGTTATCAGGTTGTCTATTTATCTTAAAACGTGTTTGATAGTAACGCATGTGTCATTCATCTTTTTTCTCTCTTGATCATCTTCTCAGTTGGGAGTTTCACTGGCCAACAGACGGTTAAATTCATCCAGCTTAATCAACAATTGGTCTGACATTATTCATTCTTATATCTTGCAGGTTCGTATATTAGAAAAGATTGATGGCATTTCCTCTGAGACAATGTTATTATTATGGAGTATGAGGGAGAAACACAACCACTGCTCCAAATTTAAGCTCTATTTTGATTCGCTACCAGCAAAGTTTAGTACAGGTATATAGTTTTTTCAGTATAAGCGTAGTTACTGGTTTCTAAAATATTCTCCTCTTCAAGTCACTCCATAAGAGGTCACTCCATGCCCATGGTCCGTATATCACCCTGTTTACAAAGAGATTCTCGTCTCGTTATGGTCTTGGCACGACTCAAATGCAATGTGTTAGTGCTTTGGCGGTATAAAGTAGGAAAGTAGATTAGTTATGCCTTTATAGCAGAACAATTTAAGCACCACAGTTCAGAGTTCATACATAGAGAGTTGTAGTAGTCGCCACTTGTAATTTCTGATAATGAATTGTGCTTTGATTATTGTATCCACATGCTTAAGTTCAAGTCGGCAGCTCCAGTATACTAATATCAGATCTGTAAAAAAAATCTTTAATGATTATTTCTTTTCTGTCCAGTCATATACTAGAACTCACCTCTCATTTTTGTTGCTAAGACCGGATCTCACGTGATATTGTGCTACAGGATTGAGCTTTGGACTCGATGCAATTGTGGCCTTAGAGGGAACCCTGCTGTTAGATGAGATAATGCAAGCAAAAGAGGTTATAAGCCTTGAACCTGTGCTTTTTGAATAGAACCTTTTTTTCCGTCTTTCCCTTCAACTACTATAGAGCCATGGAAATAATTTATTGGTGCTCATACCAGAACCAGTCGTAAAGTAAGGAGAAACCCACATCTTGAAGTGGCTTCTCAAATTTTAAAATCATAACGTTTTTTGTCAACTTTCTGTATTTATAATTAATTTGAATAAACCAGACTGTGTATCTGAACCTAGTGAATTTACAGTCTCTTTTAAAATAAAAGGCGTTTCCTCGTTTTTAGTAGAATAAAGTTAGGTAGAATCGAGTTCTCACCTCTGACCTCCCCCCGTTTTACTTTGAATTTCAAGTGCAATAGATAAAGAGTATTGACTACATGCTTTAGACATAATTTAATTTGTTTTCCTGTTCTTTATGTTGCAGCATTTGCATGCGCAGTATAATCAGTTGTTCCCTATGATATGTAATGATCATCCTGATATATTTCCACCGGAATTTTACTCATGGGAGCAGTTCTTGTGGGCTTGTGAGCTGTGGTATTCCAATGGCATGCAGGTTATGTTCACTGATGGAAAGCTAAAGACGTGTTTAATACCAATTGGTGGCTTTCTTAATCATTCTGTATGTAAGATTTCCTTTTCTCTCTTCTCCGTCTTTCGGCTTCATTGTTTGGCGCTTACCTATGATTGATCTTAAGTTGTAACTTTATCATTAGCCAGCCTCCCTTTTGAGTCTAAATTTGCTCATCTATTACCTCAGTTTTGTTCAAATTTTGTCTGGCTAAAAATGAAGAAATTAAATTGTTACGTACATCGAATCATGTGAAATTCTCAGCATCATATTCTGCTGCCCAAAAATACGAAATAGAGAAGTATGTTTGTTATAAAATGGGCGTGATTAATTGAGATGATGGTTTTAGATAAAATGGGTCATCCTAGCCTTTAAGATTTAACTTTTAATTTACCATCTTCGGCTGAACCTGGTGTTGTTGACTTTTTAGTTATTCCCACACGTAATGAATTATGGCAAGATAGATTCTGCAACGAATTCCCTGAAGTTTCCAATGTCGAGACCGTGCCGTGTTGGGGAACAATGTTTTCTTAGCTACGGAAAGCTTTCAAGCTCCCATCTCGTCACCTTCTATGGGTTCTTACCAAATGGAGACAATCCATATGATATCATTCCAATCGGTATGCTTCTCGTGCCCTGTTTGTTTACTCTGGGTATATTAGTTTAAAGGAGTTGTCATGCTGAACAAAGATTTATTTTTCGATACATCGAAGTTTTAAATTCTCACTTGAAATTTGAAATGTTGCAAATGTTTTTTTTTTTTAGATTTAATTTTTTGATACATCCCAGTTTTAATTTTTCATTTGAACCCTGCTTATTTCATCAAAATCAATATTAGTTATACACACGACAATTACAAGCATTTTTCCGGACAATATTATTCATTAAATACCGATCAAATTGTTTACTTTGGGTGAAGTGCTCTTCAAAACGGACTCAAAGTCTAAAGACGTTCGGCTAAGTTAAAAGGTGCTCCCTGCATGTTCTATATCTTTTATATATAATGACTAACTGCTGTAGTATTGTTGGTCTATACGCAGATATTGATACCGCTGAGGACAATTGTGCGAATGACGATAGTCAGATATCTAACTGGACTACTCACATGGTTCGGGGTACATGGCTTTCAAAGAACCATGATTTATTCTATTATGGGTTGCCGTCTCCTCTACTGGATTTTCTTCGCAAAGCTATTAGTGCTACTTTGCATAATAAGACACTTGTGAGTTGCAACATCCTCTATTTTTGCTACTGGTTTAACTGAGTGTTCATTAAAATTCATATAGTTTTCCACTAAACAATCCATTCTGGTTAAGCTTACCGTCTAGGGAGTATTTATTCAATGTCTGCATGATATTGCTTGAGGTTTTAGATCAAGTGTTTGCTTTACCCTACGCTACAGCCTAATCGCGGGGTTTTCATAAGATAGTGTTGTGGCAGGATGCATGTAAGATAAACATATTGTTAAGGACAAATATACTAAGCATATATCTCCATGATTTCAACCTTTAAATCAAATACCACGTAAATCGGAATAAATCAACTATATAATGCCTACAAGTTGATTCGCCTTCGCCATTTTTTTTTTGTCTGACATGGCAATGTCTGTAGACTTGTTTCCTTTCTTAACCTGCAAGTCCTGCATTTTATAACAAAACCGCCAACTTTCAACGCCAGACATCGAAGCTAAAAGTTTTCCACGCTAAATTGTCTAGTTAGTTAAATTGATAAATATATGTTCTCGCCATTTTCTTCTTAGTTTTGTAGCCAAACGTATGTGCTCAATATATTTTTGTCTATATTGTTAGACGCGGGAGAATTTGGAAACCGAGAAAGAAGTTCTTCAGTATCTCCTCTCGACCTTTGAAGACATGATGGAAAGTCTTGGTGACTCAACCTACGATGACAGGTAAGCAAAGAAAGTAACCTATCAGTAGTCTACTACTAACTGTAAAAAACGTTAGGATCCATTTACTGAATTCACTGGGTAATTTGGACTACGTACGTGTTGTCAAAAGCCACGAAACATCATTCGGGCAAGGATTGAAGGAACCCCAACGTGCGTCTCGGCTCTCAACTCTAGCCTGATCTTTATTGCTAGCAGTGTTCTAAAAATCGCCAGGCGGTAGTCGGGCGGATAGGGTTAGCCTAGCGCCTAGAGAGCCTAGGCGGGGATTACTCGGAAAGCTAGGGGGAGCTTTGGCGGACAACCCTCGTTATTTTGATTTTTAATAATTGTATTTTGTATAAGTGGACTATTTAGCTATCTTTATAATCTTTGTCAAAACAAAAAAATGTTGATAATACTATGCTTATAAAGTTCAGTAACTGTTTAAGGAGTATGACCTAGGCTCCTTAGTCAGGGTCTAGGTTTCATCCGGAGGGAAGCTAGGCGTAGTCGGGCGGAAGGTCTTAGTCTAGGGCTTAGGCGGGGGATTAATCGGTGGAGGCGGAGATTTTTAGAAAACTGATTGCTAGTGTTGTTGTGAGTGTTTTTATATTAGCGGTCTCAAAAAAGCGCCCACTACTGAATTTGCGCCATATAGTTTTGTGATTACATGTTTATACATATTTGATGCTAGCGGTACTAAGTTTTATCTGCTAACTCCAGGAAAGATGCTAATTGGGACGTGAAGCTAGCCGAGGACTGCAAAAATTTGCAAAGGAATATTGTTTCATCGGTCGTTACTTCATGCATTTCGGGTCTGAAGAGGATTGAGAATGAATTAAGCAGCCTTGACCACTAATTTCCGGTGGCGGCTCAATTGCTTGTCAAAATGTATAAACCAAACCAAGAACATAGAAAGGGCTTGCTCGATTTTGTAATACGCCAGACTTTCATGTAAAAGAAAGAACTAAGCAGCTAGCTGTTAGATTGTCGAAATTAGGTTATCCAAATTTGACGAAACAAAATCTCCGAATTAGCACATTCATTCTAATTTCTAACTGTTGTTTAATTAAAACCGTCTCGTTTTTGTAAAATCAGATATCTAGTTGCAACAATCTAACATATCAGAATCTCATCCAAACATAACTTAAGAACACAGATATCCAGTTGCAATAATCTAACAGATCAGAATCTCATCCAAGCACAACCCAAACACAACTAAAGAACACGAGCACTTAAGAACACAGATATCCAGTTGCAACAATCTAACAGAACAGAATCTCATCCAAGCACAACCCAAACACCACTTAGGAACACGAGCACTTAAGAACACAAATATCCAGTTGCAACAATCTAACAGATCAGAATCTCATCCAAGCACAACCCAAACACAACTTAAGAACACAAGAGCGTCTGACAATGTTTGCACGCGAAAGGAGGCGCAAACAGACCAAATCAAACCGTAAGTTCAAATATGATCGTGTCTTCACAGTTTTAAGCGTTGGTCGCGATGTGATAACCTGGGCAGGGGCATACAAAAGGAGCTAAACAACTACGCTGAACAAATAATTGAAAATCAAGTCATTTTATAGAGCTATGAAACAAATAGATTCATACTTAGTCGGAACTGAACAAGTTTAGCGTCAACTCGCAAGCCAAAAGCAACAAATTGTTATAAAAGCTTTTACTTTGAAAGTAGCATCCAGAACGCTGAGAATCTGTTACTACATGTAAAGTCCTTCGGGTACGCCTTCTTTCTTCTTGAACATCACTTTCTCCTTGGCTTTCTTGAAGTCTCCATGCATTACCTGAAGCAAAAACATATATGATCTCAATATCGGAAAATCTGAAGAATTGCTTGCATAAGTATCCAAAAGAAAAAGACGATGCAAAAAACACTATATCCATATACTAAACAGTGCATTCTTTACTTCTTCGGTACATTCTTTTGATATTACGAGCACGGATTCTTATGTATGGTTGCGAAATTGTGCCCAACGTGGGTCTGGTAGACTATAGTAAGATATTCTTCTTTTTTTAAGAGGAACGAAAGATATAAAGAATGATTTACTATATCCTAATTCCTATTGAATATTAACTTAAATGCACTTGCATCTCGTATGAATCTTAGGGTGTGTTTGATAGTCAGGGAATCCGTGGAAACAGTCCATTTGGACTCTGCTGTTTGATAGGACTTCAGTTTCCGTGAAAAACAATTCTTTGGAAGCCATTTTCCCTAAAAATGGTCTAATACTGTTTTTCCTGCTATACTCAGGGAAAATGATTCCGTGGAATCCATGGAAAGAAACAATTTCTGTGGAAACGTTTTCTTGCTATCAAACAAACCCTTACAGTAAAAAATTGTTCTTAGGGGGTCGGTTCACGAGTGTTTATTAAAGAGTTTATTGAGAGTGGAAAAACGCTTTAACTCTAAATACTTTATATGATATGCACTCATACTAGCTATAAATTCAACATTTTCTCAATAAACTTTTGTTGATTAACTACTCGTGAACAAAACCTTAGTGGTGTAAAAACATAAAAGTGTAGTCATATTAGATGATCTTGATAAAAACTCGTATTCCTTGTGTATAGGTTTGTACAAAAGTAGACAAATGCTCTTATTCACTAAAATGTGAGAAGATGCAGATATAAGTCGACAACACATCCCAAGAAACGCAAGAACAGAAGAGAAATAATGAGTTGGGCAATTAATATTGCATCCACAAGAAAAGAAATTACCTTCATACGGCGCTCTCTTAAAGCAAGCAAACCAGCCTCCGTACAAATTGCTTTTATATCAGCTCCAGAGAACTCATCCTTTGTCATTACAAATTCTTCCAAATTTACGTCATCAGACAGTGTCATCCTTGACGTGTGAATCTGTGAAAATTAACTCAAAGATTTAGTGGCATTTGTTTGAATCTAGGCTAGGGAGTATTTGATTAGCATTTTCGTTTCTACTTCATATCAATTGTACATTAATGTTTACGTGTCCATATTTATTTGATTTTTTTATCATTTGATTATTGTTTGTCTTACTTGTTTTTTTGGTTCTAGATCGCTCGCTCATTACCCCTATAGTTCCAGGGAGGCTTTAAAAGTCAGGTTGGCTGTTTGAGGATCTTGCACAGCTTCATAGTTACACATAGCATATAAATCAAGCCGAACATGAGTTTGTAAGGAGACCTAAAGTTCTACGTTTTTTCATTAATTCTCAAGGACCTTAGTTCAGAACGAAGTAAGCCCTCTAAAAAATAGGAGTATGCCTTTTAGTTCAACAAATAAAAGGTATCCTTTAGTAAAAGGCGAGCTGAATAGTTTGCTTTTTATGCATTTGCGTCTACGTAGATTAAGAATTCATAAATTATAGTATGTGTAATTTCCTAGTAAATAGTAATCTTTTTAATTTTCGGAATATTTAAGAATCCTTGTTGATTAGGTTTGCCCATAGTATACTTAAGCTTCCTAGTTTCTAATAGGCCTAGGAGTGTCCTTTACACCCTACCCCACTAGGGTTCATTATAAAGTAACTGTCTTCCATATTATAATTAGCAGGGCAGTAACATGTCAAAACATAGAGACAAAATTATTTTATGCAAATAATGTAATTTATACCGTGAAAATGCGTCTCCTTGTCTTGATGTCTGGAAGTGGAAACTCAATTTTCCTATCTATTCTTCCCGGTCGAAGTAAAGCAGGGTCGAGACTTTCGATACGGTTTGTTGCGAGAATAACTTTGACATCTCCTCGTGAATCGAAGCCATCTAGCTGATTGAGCAACTCCAACATAGTCCTCTGAATTTCCCTTTCACCTCCTGAATGTGCATCGTACCTAAACAGTATATAAAACAAGTTAGTAAAAAATCTGTTGAAGTTGTAGAAAGATATGTTTGTGTTTGAGGTCAATAGTAGCACCTCTTGGTACCAACTGCATCTATCTCATCAATGAACACAATTGATGGTGAGAGGTCATCGGCAACTCTAAAAAGCTCTCTAACCAGCTTTGGACCGTCCCCTAAATACTTCTGGATCAGTTCACTTCCGACAACACGCAAGAATGTTGCTGATGTGGAATTTGCCACAGCCTGCAATAAAGTAAAACAGTAAACACTTAAACCATGTCCATTATTTGGAAACATGTGATGCTTTTCATAAAAGATTACATCATTAGTTTGGATAAAACATAGAGAAATGTTGCTAGTGTCAAAATAGATACACATTACACCCACAACAGTGAATTAATGTGAACCAATAAACCAAACAGCTCAAATTCAGCTATATACACTTACGACAAACTGGGGTACACACCTTGGCTAGCAAAGTTTTTCCCGTTCCTGGTTCACCATAGAGTATGACTCCCTTAGGCGGTTTAATACCAATATCCTCGTACAGCTCAGGATGAGTAAGTGGTAGCTCCACTGCTTCTTTTATTTCTTGTATCTGTGCGTCTAGCCCACCGATATCAGCATACGACTCGAGTGGAGCCTTCTCAACTTTCATCACAGACACCATAGGATCAACCTCATCTTGAAGAAGCCCAACAACAGAAAGAACCTATAAAAATAAACATACACATCACGCAAAATGTCTTAGTTTACTGCTTCTACGCCTATAAACATACACGTATGAGCATAATCACTAATTACAGTAGTCACCACTGGTAATTAGAAGCATCTAACTAAGAACACGAAAAAACTTCTCCAACAAGAAAACTCTTTAAAACCCCGCTTTTACACCTAAAAATGAACCCTAATATCATCAAATAGACAAAACTAGAACAAAATCAGCTACCTTATCATGCATTTGAAGCATATAACTAAGAACGCGGAAAAAACTTCTTCAACAAGAAAGCTCTTAAAACCCAATTTTCCCCTAAAACTGAACCCTAATTGCAACAAATAATCAAAACTAATCCGAAATCAGCTAACATTAAACCCTAATTACATCAAATGACCAAAACTCGTGTTAAATCAGCTAATATTAAACCCTAATTACAACCAATGAACAAAATTTTACACTAAAATCAGCTCAAAATGAACCCTAACAGCAACAAATGAACAAATCTAAAGCATAAATCCAGCTTATTATACCTTATTATGCATAAGAATAGAACATCCAGGCTCCAACTGATCCTTATCAACAAACGATAAGATGCTGACGTAATACTCCGGCCCAACCGAAGACGATACAATAGCGTGATTCTCGTCGATAAGCTCTTCCAGATTACCGACACTCATCGGAGATCCACGCAAGTCATCCACTTTAGATCGATCTTCTTCGTTCTTTTCTTCCTGCGGCTTCAACCGCTCCTGATTCGCGACGAACTCTTCTTCCATCAACAAGTAATC
Organism: Saxifraga oppositifolia; assembly: GCA_032718425.1. Taxonomy (NCBI): domain Eukaryota; kingdom Viridiplantae; phylum Streptophyta; class Magnoliopsida; order Saxifragales; family Saxifragaceae; genus Saxifraga; species Saxifraga oppositifolia. The sequence continues at coordinate 51,216 of JAVLSU010000007.1, read as the reverse complement.
TTTGATCCGTTCAAGTTTCAGTAACCGGAGCTTACATTTGGTTAGCGGTGTGACGGTGGGGACTCTGGCGGCGGATTCCGGTCCTTTCTGTTTGCGTTGTTTACGGCCGACGCGTGACGGCGGTGCTGCTGGTTCGTACTTCTTTTCCTTTTTGTCGTCGGGTTTTTTGTCGCCGGGCGGTCCGCCTTGGCGGTTCAGGCCACCAGATGCTCCTTGACCCATTTTCGTTTAGTGTGATTTTAGTGTGTGAGAGATGAGTTGAGAGATGCCTTTTTATTGTTTCTAAAATAAAAGGCCGGGCCGGGCTGTGATGGGCTGGCCTAAACATAAACAAATGTCGTTAGCCAAGATTAATCGGTTTAGGCGGAGATTTTCGAACACTGAAATTGATGCCTTTAACGTACGCAAATTATGCATCTAGGAACGTGGAAAAACTATCGATAAACCTAACGCATATCTTTATGAAAAAATAAGACGCCCTTAACATACGAAATGATCCATCTAGCAACATGGAAAGAGCATTTTATTGTTATGATACAAAAATTACAACGCTTTCGGACAAGAAATATGTATGCAGTTTTACAAATGAAGAATTTTACGACATTTTATTCACGAAACTAATGTTATATTTACCACGATTTTACAGACAGGCTACGTCAAGATTTGAGAATTGTAAAAATATGATAAATCAACTTATCGGTGCTGATTTGTTGTAGTTCTACTCATTCTCTTATTCAATGGTTGGTAACTTGAACATGAAAGCAAACTTGTAAAAAACATCAAGAGACTATTGTCATGTGATTGAACCTTGAAACCCCTCTTTGAATCCCAGATTGATAATTAACAGGTTGTGCACTTGATATGCTCTCATTTAGTATGTGTTTTCGGCTCTCTAATGTCCCATTTAACCTGAAATTCCCAAGTGTTAGTACCCTTTTATAGCATTTTACTCCCTTTTATCGTTTTATCGTGCGTTCATGAGTTCTACAGGAAATTAGTATATTTTACACCAATTCAAGGGTTTTGATGCATGATAAGGATGTAAGGGATGTAAAAGACTCAAATGACGCTTGGAGAAGCTAAGGATAAGAGGCGAAAGACCATGGAAAAACTCCAAATCCATTGGAACGAAGAATAACCAAAGTACAAGGCAAAAGCCGACTGCCTGCTCCAAAAGCCGACCGACTTTATCATGTACAAGACTTGCGGGAGTCAAAAGCCGATCGGCCAAGTCTAAAAGCCGATCGGCTTTCTGATAGAATAAGGCTTCGGCCCATAATTTTCTTATAAATACTGAACCCTAGTATGCATTTTGAGGATCCAATTTTCATTATTCAGTTTTCTATCTTTTGAGTTAACAACTTTCAGTTTTGAATATTTTATCTTTGAATTATCTTTACGTATTCAATTCAAGTTTCTATTTCGAATTCAATCGACGTTCTTCAATTTCCGGTATAATCTCTAATCCTTTAATTACATCTATTATGTTTACTATTATCATGATCGTTAATTGTTTTAATTCAATATCGAATACGAGTAGCTAATTCTAAGATCTAGAGTTAGGGTTTATGGATTGGAATAAATGATCAATTAATCAATTCTAAGGGATCATCAAATAGAGAATTCATCATTGACGGATTCTAACCCTACATGTTCTTAACGCCGTTGTTAGTCAGGACGCTAATTAATAATTGAGATCTTGGTATCATCACCCTAAGATCGAAAGCCTGGGTGTTGATAGACTTACATGTATTTAGTAGGAGGCGGCTAATAAGATCGAAAGCCGTTAGTCGCGTTCTAGGGTTGACTGAGACCGACAGGAGATGTCTAATACCCAGTCTTTGTCTTTGATGAATTTCCTGTTTAGATAATCCCGCTTTTTATATAACGATCAATTCCGATACATAAACCCGAAACTCTAGGTTTCTCTTTAATCAGTCGTCATTTATTTTAATTTCAGTATTTAGTTTTAAAACTTATAACAACAACTTCATAAAATCTGGAAATTTACTAATTAGAATACTTGAAATACCGAATACTTGTCTCCTTGTGGATCTCGACCCTACTTATTCAATGGTTGGTAACTTGAACATGAAAGCAAACTTGTAAAAAACATCAAGAGACTATTGTCATGTGATTGAACCTTGAAACCCCTCTTTGAATCCCAGATTGATAATTAACAGGTTGTGCACTCTAGCGAGCACGATGGATGAAAAACTATCGACAAATGAGACTTTTAGATGAAAATTTTGTTCTAGCATATGACTATCAATTAGTTCATCGTGAGTAATTTAATCCATAAAACTAATACATCGTGAATAATTAAAAAATAATAATAATCTATTAGATATGAAACTGGAAAAATTACAATAATCTATTTATCAGATTGCTTTTAACAAACGCAGTCAATATTTTTTTACGAGTAGGATATAAATATAACGTTGTAGTTTTCTATTAAATGATTTCACGGTGCCGGTTTTTGTTAGGGTTCTTTCGATATTTTTAAGGTTTCGATCGTGAAAAAGCTTTTCCGATTGAAGATGATCGGAATTGACGGAGTTTCTCTTATCATGAAAGGTTTGAAGTGTTGATTGTTTCTCTACGATCGTAAAAAGCTTTTCCTATCGTAACGGAAGGTAATATTTTGAACTGTGATATTATTGCTTACGATCGTTCTTACATGACTGTTCTAGGGTTTAATGAACTCGATTGAGATCATAACTTATCAAACGGTTGCCTATCAGATTTGGTTGTAACATATTTCCCTTAGGCTGTACTGGTTGCCTATGGCGGTAGCTTTAAAGGTTGCCTGGTCCTGAAAAGATAAGCCCCTTATGCTGTACTGGCTGCCCTTAAGCTGTAGTGGCTGGCTAGCTGTACTGGTTGCCTATCACAGTAGCTTTAAAGGTCGCCTGGTCCCGAAAAGAGATCACTTGAGCCTATCAGATTTTCTGTAACATAAGCCCCTTATGCTGTACTGGCTGGCTGCCTGTCTTGTGTTGCGAAAGCTTTAATGGTCCCAAGAAGAGATTAGATAATATCTCTACCGGTTTAATGGTCGATTTAATGGTCTATTGGATCATAACTTATACAACGGTTTCCAATCAGGTTTTGTTGTAACACTGGTTTCCTATTTTGTGCCGCAGTAGCTTTAATGGTCGTCTGTTCCCGAAAAGAGATCACTTAAGATCTCAACTTATAAAACGGTAGCCTATCTGCTTTTTTATAACACGTGCTTATTAAGTTGTACTGGTTGCCTATCTTTTGTTGCGAAAGCTTTAATGGTAGCCTTGTCCCGAAAAGCGATCACTCAAGATCTTATCATATAAAAAACGGTTGGCTTTTGATTTTTGTATAACATGTGCCCCTTAAGCTGTCCTGGTTGCCTATTTCGTATTGCGAAAGCTTTAATGGTCGCCTGAGCCCGAAAAGAGATCACTTGAGATCATAACTTTTAAAACGATTGCCAATCGGATTTTTTTATAACATGTGCGCCTTAAGCTGTACGGGTTGCTTATCTCGTGTTGCAAAGCTTTTATGGTCGCCTGGTCTTGAAAAGAGACCACTTGAGATCCAATTCGTTAATTCATCACTCTGTTCAATTCTGTCATGATTTCCCATCAAGTAAAACACTTGAAGCTCATTGTATTTGTGTTGCTGATAATAAACCTAGAGAAAAAATGGGCATACTTGTTGTTACCAAAAGTACAACAGTGTCTCGGGAAGGGCTTTGAAAGAATTAGGCGACAAGTTTAGAGTTGTAGTGTTATTTTAGGTTTTTGCCTCACACTTATGTGCATTTTGGGTGATTAGAGTTTGTTGTTTTTTGTATCTACTCATGAATGGGGCTGCTTTGTCTAACAAACAGGAACATGGGGTTTGAGTTGCGTCATCTTGATGCAGAACCAAATCAGGCGGAATGCATGAAAGTGGTTTATCTTGTTCGATCCCAGCTTAACCTCATGAATTCATATGTTCACATATTCACAAGGACATCTCAAAAGGACTACAAAGAGAATATTTTCTTTATTTTGTCCCACGCAGAGCTGTGTCTATGAGAAGGTAATCACTGCTTGGACCTTTATGGTTTGGTTCTCGAGGATGAAAAAGTTCACCATTTGATGACTGTAGGAGAGTATCCTCCCTATGTGATTGCGATAGACGAGGATATATTATCATTTGAATTAGACCTTGCATACAAGGTGTGTGGAATTTGTCCCTACTTTATGTGTATATAATATATATTATATGTAATTTTTGGCCAGTTTGTGAAAATATGTGCTATTGTGTGTTAGGAAAGCAAAGGTGATGGGGGATATAAGCTCTTATTGGCATATTGCTAAGGCTATTCACAAGCTTGAGGTTTGTATAATGTTTAGAGCAGAATAACTATTGCATTTAAATTTAATAATGATGATACTTCAATCCAATGATGATTAGTCTAAATAAAAAAATATGATAAAAAAATATCATAAAATTAATGATTTAGATTGTAAGCACGTACTATGGATTCATATTCTCTGAATTGTACTTGGGTAGTTATATTACTTTTTTTGTCAGTTGGTTTATGCAACGTAGTTCACTTTCGGATTGATACCAAATGTGACGGCTAAAGGCAAAGCATCAGTACATATACCTGACATTCTAATCCACGGGCAAACAGAAGAACCAACGAGGTAATTATATAAGATATCGTATTTGACTACTATTTCCAATTATCATGCACACATTGCTGACTCCATCTATTGATTGACATGCTTCAGATTGGTGTTCCCGAGATTAATACCCTCATTCTTATTTATAGACCGGCAGGTGTTTGGGATATCAAGTGTGCAAATATATTGGGTGATGCAAGTGGTTCCGTGAAACTTGCAGATTTTGGATTGGCAAAGGTTTATGTCTTCCTTAGAAGTTGATCCCTTTTTGTTTGTTATAAATTATAATGGTGTCAAATCTTGTCAAATCTTGCCGGTCTAACTAATTGATGTCAAATCTTGCCGGTCTATATGTTAATTTTCTTGTGCTATTGCAGAACCAGTCCGTGTCTGAATTGAAAGATTGTCAAAAAGCTGAACTCACGTAAGTGAAGGGCTTAAAGTTTTATTTTCCGTGAGGTTTTTGTGTCGAATCATGTGATTGTTGCAATTTGTTTGGTATCTTCATTATAGTCTTCTTATTTTGTTCGAATATGTATTTTTCTGCAGAACCAGTCTGTGTCTGAATTGAAAGACTTTGTCAAAAAGCTGAACTCATTGCCTGAAATGGCCGTAAGTAATTTGTTTTAGATCCTTTGTGGCCTTAGTTTCTAACCCTCTAAAAATCCTTTATTTGTGGTCTCAGAGCTCAAAGTTATTAGCCTAGTTACGATTGATAACAATAATTTAGTTGATTGTAGATGAGTAGTTCAAGTTTTTGCTTACTTCATATGGAGATAAGTTGATGTTTTCTGCTTACAAATGTTTTGAGTACATTGTTCTACCTAATGATTTAATATCTATATTTATGCGTCTATTGATTTTCTATGTTTCTTTTATTTCTGTGTATAAACCTTTTCCAGTTGTGATTCTAAATTGGTGGTGTTGGTATTTGCACTGATGTTTTCTGCTTACAAATATTTATGCGACTTATTTTCGCCACTCTTTTTTAAATATTGTCTCCTAAACCTATATGAAATCATGCTTTTGGTTCAGGCAAGAGTTACTCCACAGCTATGGATTTGAATACGATTCTTCTCTTGTAACATCAATCATCAACTTAATTCTTGTTTTATGCTAGCTAGCAAGTATTTCTAGTCAAGTGTGTAGAGCCAAAGTAAATGCATGTCAATGTCCAAATTACTACGTCCACAGGTTCAAGTCTAAACAAATAAATCAAACATAGACTCAATTTTTTCTTTGCAGTCTACAACACGTTGTTTAGGTGATGTACGACACTTATAGTCTAAACTTATCTGTAAAGAATATAAAAATAGAAAATTCATTCATAGACTCTAATTTTCATTTGCAGTTTACAACACGTTGTTTTGGCAAGTTTACAATGTAAACAAGTATCACATACGACACTTATAAGTAATTGGGTTGCTATATTTTGATGGTCATGTACCATCTTAAATTCAACGGGTGTCTATCATGTTTTCTGTTGACATATACTTTAAACTGTACTGGTTGGCTATCTTATTTTTTGGTGACCTATGTTCTTAAATGTATTGGCTGTCTATCTTGTTTTGCCGTAAAATCTGTCCTTAAACCTTACACTGGTTTCCTTGTCCTGAAAAGAGATTAGTTGCCTATTTCACAATAGCATAACGATAGCTTTTTCCAAATTGCACGGGTTATTAAACTGTAACTATTGTCTTGTCCCTTAAGCGGATACTTGAGGCCTTAAATGATTCGTTAACAGGAGCTACATTATTTCCGAAGAGAGTGAAAGTAGTTGGAAACATGATTCTGGGTCTATTAGAGGTATAGTGATATAGAAGGGGGCCACATCTTGTGCTGGATGAGCAATTGTAAATGGTTAGTTTCCTCGAATGACTTATTATCATTACTCACTTGAATTTATGCTAAAAGTTCAAAAGTTTATATGTTATCGGCACTTGTCAGGGACTCGGGGTAATGGGTAACCACTCTTTCCAGTAGTGGAAGTAGGTCCTGTAATGTATCTTACTTTAGGTTCTTTAGCTTCAGTAAGCTCATTTCCATCAGTCAGCGCGGGGTTTGCCCGAGTCCTGGTTTTGTAGTTTTGTTTTAGTTACGTAAGTTGTAAGTTTCGGTTTCACTTGTTGCTGCTGATGTAGTACTACTTCAATCAAAAAAAAAATTATAACATGCACGCCTAAGCTGTACTAGTTGCCTATCTCGTGTTGCGAACGCTTTAATGGGCGCCTGGTCCTGAAAAGAGATCACTTGAGATCATAATTTATAAAACACTTATAAAGCATTAATGTGCGCATCTGGCAATATGAGTTTCCTTTATCTCTGTGAATATTTATATATCCTTTGGATCAAAATGTAACTATTTGGTTCTCAACATGCCATGGACATGCCTGAATCTGCAAATGCTGCAAGTGAAGATGATGTGCTACCTGAAGGCAAGCCAAACGATACAGACATGAAGGCCGTTTCTTCTGGTCAAAATGAAGAAATGTAGCTTGAAAGCCAAACAAGCGGGGATACAAGATGGAAAACGGCTGCTGATGCAAGTTATGTGCCAGTTAAAAGTAACCCCATTCAATGTATAGAAGTAACACATACGGCACTTATCCTGTCATCTTAATTTCTACCAAGTACCATCCTTCCCGGAAGAGACATATATGGAACTTGTCAGCTCAAGCTTTTGGAAGTCTTTCTAAGTCAAGCAAAAGTAAAGTCGATGTGGAAACCAATGGGTACTCCACAAGTTTTGAACCACACATAGAAATTGTCGACGTCGAAACCAATATGTACTCCACAAGTTGGTAACCCCACATAGAAATATCATGATTTTTCGTGTCATCATAACCAAGTCAAGCAATAGTAAACGATACGGCACTTATCCGTGTCATCATAACCAAGTCAAGCAATAGTAAACGATCCACAAGTTTTTAGCCACACATAGAAATATCATGATCTTTTCAATGTATAGAAGTATCACATACACATACGGCACTTATCCTTGTCATCTTAATTTCTACCAATTACCATCCTTCCCAGAAGAGACATAAATGGAACTTGTCAGCTCAAGTTTTTGGAAGTCTTTCTAAGTCAAGCAAAAGTAAAGTCCATGTGGAAACCAATATATACTCCACAAGTTGGTAACCCCACATAGAAATATCATGATTTTTTCAAGCCAATATATCTCTTATATATATATGAAGAACACCCGAGTGTAAATTTATACTACACTTATCCTCTACAAAAAAAAATTTAAAACCAAAATACAATCATAAACTCAATTTTTTGCTTTTCACTTTACTACACGTTTGTTTGGTAGTAATTCTGATAAAGAAAATGAATTTTATAACACGGTTTTTAACACTTCTTATGGTCATTGTATGTATGGTACGATCATGTCAGTGTACAAATTCAAGTGACGGTTGCAGAGAGGCAGAGCGGAAAGCTTTGCTAAAGTTGAAGCAAAGTTTCAACGATCCCGGAGATAAGCTATCTTCTTGGGAAGGTATAAATTGCTGCCAATGGGACGGGGTAGCTTGTGATTCGAAAACAGCCCATGTCGTTAAACTCAACCTTCAAAGCTATTTCGATGAGTGGGAGGTTATTAGTAGGACGAATTCTGCGTTAGAATCTAGCAGGTTAGACTCGTCTTTGCTTGAGTTAAGATATCTGAATTACTTGGATTTGAGCGGAAATAATTTCAATGAAAGTCCCATCCCAGAGTTTTTGGGGGAAATGAATCACCTTAAGCATCTCAATCTTTCGTCCACTAATTTCACAACAAGCTTATTCCCTCTACGACTCGGGAGTCTCGCCAACTTGCAAGTTCTTGACTTGAGTTTCATAAATCTTAGTGGAGTGCGTAACTTGTTACCGACGCTTAACAAACTTCGTTCTTTACTAGTTTTGAGTCTATCAGGGTGTACACTTGATGATGCTCATTTATCATCAAATTATTCAAATCTCACATTTTTATCCTCCTTACAAGAACTACACCTCATATCTAACAGCTTCATATCGTTTCCCCTTCTTCTGAAAAACATGACCTCCTTGAGAGTGCTTGATCTTTCATATAATGAGTTTAATTGTTCAATTCCAATGTGGCTCACCGATCTGAAGGAGCTCGAATATCTAGATCTATCATGGAATAAATTCAATAAAGTGGAAGGTGGATTGTGGAGGTTGTTATCGAGTCTATGTCACTTGAAAACAATTAATTTCTCCTGGAATGAAATTCAGCTTGAGTGGTTAGAATCAAATAAAAATATATCACGGGTATGTATTGGATATGATTTGGAAGAACTATACGCACGAGGAATGAATTCGGGATTGAATGACGTTTTACCAGATGAGTTGGGCCAATTTAATAAACTAAAATACCTCGATTTCTCAGGCAATGAACTACATGGAGCTATTCCGACAACAATCGGAAATTTAACAGCTTTGATTGAGATAAAACTCAACAACAATAAATTGAATGGCACGATTCCTGATTCCATCGGAAATTTGCCGTCCTTGAAAATACTTGAGCTTGCGAACAATGATCTAACTGGTATGATTCCGACGACAATCAGAAACTTGTCAGCCTTGACAAATCTAGATCTTACATTTAATCAGTTAAACAATGTTGTGCCAAATCAGCTATTCCGACGACTTGCCAACCTCGAGAGTATTTATCTATCCTCAAATTACTTAACAGGTAACATTTCCGAAACTCATTTTTTAAATCTAACTAAGTTGAGAGACTTATACTTAGGTTCAAACCAGTTGACGATCACCATTAGTCATGACTGGATACCACCTTTTCAACTCAAAAAGATGTATATGCCCTCTTGTAAGTTTGATACTGTGTTTCCACGTTGGCTCGGAACCCAAAAGGAACTCATAGAGCTTTATCTATCAAATGCTAGCATCATAGGACCCTGGCCGACATTTTTTCAAAGTTCACTTCTCAGTGAATTAGATCTCTCGCACAACGAGATCAATGGGCATATTCCACGTAACATCCCTGATTTGTTCCCTACATTGTCTACCTTACAACTTTCCAATAACCTCTTCAATGGTACCATACCAAGCTCACTTTGTAAAATACAAAGTGTACAGATTCTAGATATCTCAAGAAACATGTTGTCGGGTAACATTCCTAATTGTTTGGGGGACATACAAGACATGGAAGTAATAAATCTATCTTTCAACAAGCTTACCGGGGTAATTCCAAGCAGCATTGGAAATCTTTCTAATTTACGATGGTTGCAGTTAGACAACAATTGTTTAAAAGGAGACATTCCTTCATCTTTAAGAAATTGCGAAAGTTTGGGTGTCATGGAACTTGGCGAAAATAAATTATCAGGAAATATTCCTACGTGGATAGGAGGGATGATAGATCTGCAGATTTTGAAATTACGAAATAATCGTTTTGACGGTTATATGCCAAAGCAATTATGCCAAATGCTATCATTACGGATCTTGGATTTGGCGGTTAATAATTTTACAGGAAACGTCCCGAGTTGCCTAAGTAATCTCACTGGTATGAGTATTAAAAAATTCACAGGCATTGATGAAGTTATACGGACGGAAAAGTCTGTAGCGGTGATGATAAAAAGAACGATACTTGAGTATACGTCACTACGACTTGTGGTGAATGTAGATTTGTCATGTAACAACCTTGTTGGCGTAATACCACCAGAGCTAACGCAACTCTCTGCATTAATCGGTTTAAATCTGTCATTCAATCACTTGACGGGAACCATCCCTAAGAATATCGGGAACCTGACGGCTTTGGAGTCTCTCGATTTGTCCAGCAATCGACTATTTGGAAGTATTCCAAGTGGTATGTCTCTTCTAGATAGTTTGAGTTCTTTGAACTTGTCCCACAACAATTTCTCTGGACGATTCCCAACCGGAAACCAACTCCAAACTCTCACTGATAATCCGTCTATTTATGCTGACAATCCAAACCTTTGTGGAATGCCTCTAACAAAGAGATGTGCGGGCGATGAGCCGGTTCATGTTCCAGATAGTAATGAAGAAAACGAAGATGAAGAAGAAGACAAGTATGATAAGGTATGGCTTTACTTAGCTATAACGAGCGGATATGCAGTCGGGTTATGGACATTTTTTGGTATTTTATTTTTCAAGAAGAAATGGAGATATGCTTATTTCCGGTACGTGGACTACGCTAATGACTGGATATACGTATTCGTTGTTGTAAATGCAAGAAGATTGAAGAGGAAGATGACGGGAGTTCGGGAATGATCATCATCATACATCTATAAATAAAAATGTACGGTATGCGTTTATAATTATGATATAGTATTAAGGATGTGTAACTCATGTATTACGTCTGTATAATCAATAATCTAAATAAAAGAAGACATTTCTGTATTTCTCGCTGTATAATCAACAATCCAAATTCAATACAATGCGTGTACTTTCGACATCATTATGGTCTCTACCTCTCCAACTTCATCTCTTTCTTTTGTTCTTCTCAGAGCCTGCCAAAGCTCTGAGAAGAACAAAAGAAATCAGTGCACTATCGGTTATTAGGATTGAAAGTGAAACTAGGAATGAGTGCTGAGTTCAGAATCGAAAAAGAAAATTTTCTATTAGGTAGTCGTAAATCTCCTGTCTGGGCTTTCTACAGTTGACAAATTGCATATTTAGACATTGAAAGTTTTAGACACCATAAGTACAACAAGCGAACAGGACACACGGTCCTAGGTGTGCATAGGCACCAGCTTGTAGTGTGCTAAAAAATTACAAGCTATTAGCTCGGTCTATGAACTGATCGTACGATTTTCTATATTTTACCAACTAATCAGACTTGTCGTGAACACCACAATGCCCTCCCCCCCCCCTAAACAGAAATCCAGACTTCGCCCCTGACCATTATGTAAATTTCTAAATTTCCAAGTCATGTACGATGTCTAGTAAGGTTCACGATCATACCGTAACTGTGGGTATATCATGTATTGTAACTAAAGCGATTATCCGAATAGGTACTTCAAAGATCCACTAATTGTACAATTAGATATACAACATCGTAGTAAGTAACTTTAAACATAGTAATGCAGTACAACAAATACGATAACAAAATGTACATAAGTTATTTCAAAACAACACAAAATAAAATAAAATTAATCAAAACGATGGAACGACGCCGTAACCAGAATCAGTCATAAAAGAAGCAAATCCAACAACCGGCACAAATAAACCTTTGGATTGGCAAAGGTTTATGTCTTCCTTAGAAGTTGATCCCTTTTTGTTTGTTATAATGGTTCTATCCTTCTGCGGGCAACCAAATTAATGATGTCAAATCTTGCAAGGGGACTGCATTCTGGATGGCCCCAGAGGTTAGTCAGTGTGACTAGCCGTCTGGGGCCATCCATTGGGTACGTTAGTGACTCTAGATGTATGCGACCTCCTGACGAGTGACAACTGAAGTACAAGCAACTCTAGATGTGCCGGTACCTCACCTGTTACCCATTGGGTACATTATATACATACATCTTGAACCTGTAATAGTATTCCCTAAACATGTTACATTCTTATCTTGGATAAATCTTTAGTCATGTATTCATATGTTATGGCCTTTTCTCTCTGAATATTTGTATCTCGTTCTCTGGATCAAAATGTAACTATTTGGTTCTCCGCGTCAAACAATATGACTGCTGTGAAACAACAGGTGCAGGCATTGTTTCAGATAGGAAGGGGTGTGCCACCAGAAATACCCAACTGTCTCTCTGAAGATGCCCGGGATTTTATCTTGCAATGCCTACGCGTTAATCTTTATGCTCACCCTGATGCTTCTCAGCTCTTTGAGCATCACAGGACCCTGGCCGACATGGTTTCAAAGTTCACTTCTCTGCAAATGCTGCAAGTGAAGATGATGTGCTACCGGGAGGCAAGCCAAAGGAAGATACGGACATGGTAGCCGTTTCTTCTGGTCAAAATGAAGATATGTTGCTTGAAAGCCAAACAAGCGGGGATGGTACTGCGTCCAGGTCTTATTTGTATGGACTAGTTTTTAGGTTCTACAGGTGAATATGGCAATACTGATACCAGTTCAAGTCTAAACTTATCCGCAAATATCTTGAACACAAAAAATCAATCTTAAGACTCAGTTTTCATTTGCAGTTTACAACATGTTGTTTAGGCATTTTACAATGTATAGAAGTATCATATACGGCACTTATCCGTGTCATCATAACCAAGTCAAGCAAAAGTAAACGATCCACAAGTTTTTAGCCACACATGGAAATATCATGATCTTTTCAATGTATAGAAGTATCACATACGGCACTTATAATCCGTGTCATCTTAACTTCTATCAAGTACCATCCTTTCCGGAAGTAACTTGCTAGCTTTACCTTTTGTAAGTCTTTATGTACTCGCTCTCTGCCTGTCTTGTGTTGCGAATGCTTTAATGGTCTCCCTGCCTATCGGATTTTCTTGTAAAACATGCTCTTTAGCTGTACTGGTTGCCTCTCTTTTCGGGACTAGGAAAAGAGATCACTTGAGATCATAACTTGGAAAATGGTTGCCCATCGGATCTACTGGTTGCCAATCAAATCTTGTTGTAACATTGGTTTTCCTAGTCCCGAAAAGAGATCACTTGAGATCATAACTTATAAAATGGTTGCCAATCAGATTTTTTTTATAACACAAGCCCATAAGCTTTACTGGTTGCCTATCTTGCGAAAGCTTTGATGGTCTATTATAACTTATAAAACACTTGCCAATCAGATTTTTATATAACATATGCTCCTTAAGCTGTACTGGACCATTGGTTGCCTATCTCGTGTTGTGAAGCTTTAATAGTCGCCTGGTTCTGACAAGATATCACATGAGATCATAACTTATGAAACGGTTGCCAATCAGATTTTTTTATAAGTTCGAGTCTAAACTTATCTGCGAAGAACTTAAAAACAAAAAAACAATCTTAGACTCGTGTTTTCATTTGCAGTTTACATTACAACACGTATCACAAACGACACTTATAATCCGTGTCATCTTAACTTCTACCAAGTACCATCCTTCCCGGAAGTAACTTGCTAGCTTTACCTTTTGTAAGTCTTTTGTGATATGGCCGGCCATACTGAGTGCTACCTTTATAAGGTGGAACAAACTTTACCGAAAGTTATGTGTTTTTGTTTATTTTAATTGGATGTCGATTTTAATAAATTTCAAGTCAAATTTGACGTCGGGTCTTCCACCTAAAAAAAAAACTACGACAACAATAATTTCAAGTCAAATCATTCTACAATTTACAACACGTTGTTTCATGAAAGCCTTACCACATGAGAACTCCACGGTTGAGTATATGCTTAGGTGAGACCCGTGCAAGGAAGTTTACACCTTATAGAAGTATCACGTACGACACTTATTTTCCTTGTCATCTTAATTTCTACCAAGTACAATCCTTCCCGTAAGAAACATATATGGAACTTGCTAGCTGAAGCTTTTGGAAGTCTTTCTAAGTCAAGCAAAAGTAAAGTCGATGTATGTCGGAATCAATATGTACTCCACAAATTCGTAACCCCACATAGAAATATCATGATTTTTTCAAACCAATATATCTATTATATATATGAAGAACACCCGAGTGTAAATTTATACTACACTTATCCACTACAAAAAAAAAATAAAACCAAAATACAATCACACGTTTGTTTGGTAGTAATTCTGATGAAGAAAATGAATTTTATAACACGGCTTTTAACACTTCATATGGTCATTGCATGTATGGTACGATCATGTCAGTGTACAAATCCAAGTGACGGTTGCAGAGAGGCAGAGAGGAAAGCTTTGCTAAAGTTGAAGCAAAGTTTCAACGATCCCGGAGATAAGCTATCTTCTTGGGAAGGTATAAATTGCTGCCAATGGGACGGGGTAGCTTGTGATTCGAAAACAGGCTATGTCTTTAAACTCGACCTACAAAGCTATGTCGAAGATTGGGGTGAGAAATTGCCTTTTGTATTAGAAGCCAACGAGTTACACTCGTCTTTGCTCCAGTTAAGTTATCTTAATTACTTGGACTTGAGCGGAAACAATTTCCATGAAAGTCCCATCCCAGAGTTTTTGGGGGAAATGAATAGCCTGAAGCATCTCAATCTTTCGTACTCTAATTTCACAACAGGCTTATTCCCTCCACGACTCGGGAGTCTCGCTAACTTGCAAGTTCTTGACTTGAGTGACATAGATCTTAGTGGAGTGCGTAATTTGTTACCGACACTTAACAAACTTTTTTCTTTATTAGTTTTGAGTCTATCAAGGTGCAGACTTTATGACTCTCATTTATCATCAAATCTCACGTTTTTATCTTCCTTACAAGAACTACACCTCAAATATAACAACTTCATATCGTTTCCACTTGTTCTGAAAGACATGACCTCCTTGAGAGTGCTTGATCTTTCACCGAATGAGTTTAATTGTTCAATTCCAATGTGGCTCACGGATCTGAAGGAGCTCGAATATCTCGATCTATCGTATAATGAATTCAATAAAGTGGAAGGTGGATTGTGGAGGTTGTTATCGAGTCTATGTCACTTGAAAACAATTGATATCTCCGGTAACGCATTTCAGGTTGAGTGGTTAGAATCAAATAAAAATATATCACGGGGATGTATTGGATATGATTTGGAAGAACTATACGCACAGGGATTGAATTCAGGATTGAATTCAAGATTGAATGAGGTTTTACCGGATGAGTTGGGCCAATTTAAGAAACTTAAAGTCATCGATTTCTCTTTCAATCAATTACAAGGAGCTATTCCGACGGCAATCGGAAATTTGACATCTTTGATAGAGTTAAAGCTCTCCGACAATAAGTTGAATGGCACGATTCCTGATTTCATCGGAAATTTGTCGTCCTTGAAATTACTTAATCTTGCAGACAATGATCTCACTGGTACGATTCCGACGACAATCGGAAACTTGTCAGCCATGACAAAACTATCTCTCTCTAACAATCAGTTAACCAATGTTGTGCCAAATCAGCTATTCCGACGACTTGCCAACCTCGGTTTTCTTGATCTATCCTCAAATTACTTAAGAGGTAACATTTCCGAAACTCATTTTTCAAATCTCACTAAGTTGAGTGTGTTAGGCTTAGGTTCAAACCAGTTGACAATCACCATTAGTCATGACTGGATACCACCTTTTCAACTCGTAGAGATGGATATTCGCTCTTGTAAGTTTGATACCGTGTTTCCACGTTGGCTCGGAACGCAAAAGAAACTCAGACAGCTTTATCTATCAAATGCTAGCATCATAGGACCATGGCCGACATGGTTTCAAAGTTCACTTCTCAAACTATTAGATCTCTCGCACAATGAGATCAGTGGTCATATTCCACATAACATCCCTGATTTGTTGCCTGGATTGGAATACTTACAACTTTCCAATAACCTCTTGAATGGTACCATACCAAGCTCACTTTGTAAAATGCAAGCCGTATCTTTTCTAGATATCTCAAGAAACATGTTGTCGGGTAACATTCCTAATTGTTTGGGGGACTTACAAAACATGCAAATAATAAAGCTATCTTTCAACAAGCTTACCGGGGCAATTCCAAGCAGCTTTGGAAATCTGTCTAATATCGAAGGGTTGCTGTTAGACAACAATCGTTTAAAAAGAGACATTCCTTCGTCCTTAAGAAATTGCAATGGTTTGGTTGTCGTGAACCTTGGCGAAAATAAATTATCAGGAGATATTCCTACGTGGATAGGAGGGATGGGAAATCTGCAGATTTTAAAATTACGAAATAATCGTTTTGACGGTTATATGCCAAAGCAATTATGCCAAATGCTATCATTACGGATATTGGATTTGGCGGTTAATAATTTTACAGGAAACATCCCGAGTTGCCTAGGTAATCTCACTGCTATGAGTACTAAAAATTTCATAGGCATTGACGAAAGCGATTCTCATGCATGGGAGGAAGAGGCTCTTGCGGTGACGATGAAAAGAATGATACTCGAGTATACAACAACGTCACTACGACTTGTGGTAAATGTAGATCTGTCGTCTAACAACATAGTTGGCGTAATACCACCAGAGCTAACGCAACTCTCTTTATTAATCGGTTTAAATCTGTCATGCAATCACTTGACGGGAACCATCCCTAAGAATATCGGGAACCTGACGGCTTTGGAGTCTCTCGATTTGTCAAACAATCGAATATCCGGAAGTATTCCAATTGGTATGTCTCTTCTATATAGTTTGATCTCTTTGAACTTGTCCCACAACAATCTCTCCGGGCGAATTCCAACTGGAAATCAACTCCAGACTCTCATTGATCCGTCTATTTATGAGGGCAATCCAAACCTTTGTGGAACGCCTCTAACAAAGAGATGTGCGGGTGATGTTCCAGATAGTAATGAAGAAAATGATGATGAAGAAGAAGACAAGTATGATAAGGTATGGCTTTACTTAGCTATAACGAGCGGATATGCAGTAGGGTTATGGACATTTTTTGGTATTTTATTTTTCAAGAAGAAATGGAGATATGCTTATTTCCGGTACGTGGACTACGCTATTGACTGGATATACGTATTCGTTGTTGTAAATGCAAGAAGATTGAAGAGAAAATTGAGGGGCGTTGAGGAATGACCATTATCGTACATCTATAAATAAAAATGTACAGTATGCGTTTCTTATGATATAGTATTAAGGATGTGTAACTCATGTATTACGTCTGTATAATCAATAATCTAAATAAAAGACAACATTTCTGTATTTCTCGCTGTATAATCAACAATCCAAATTCAATACAATGCGTGTACTTTCGGCATCATTATGGTCTCTACCTCTCCAACTTCATCTCTTTCTTTTGTTCTTCTCAGAGCCTGCCAAAGCTCTGAGAAGAATAAAAGAAATCAGTGCAGTATCGGTTATTAGGATTGAAAGTGAAACTAGGAATGTGTGCTTAGTATACAACATCGTAGTAACTTCAAACTTAGTATTACAGTACAACAAATACGATAACAAAATGTACATAAGTTATTTCAAAACAACACGACAAAAAAAAAAACTAATCAAAACGATGGAACGACGCCGTAACCAGAATCAGTCATAAAAGCAGCAAATCCAACAACCGGAACAAACAAACCATCAACTTCAATCTCCTCCGGTTCAGTCTCCGACCGCTTCGCGAACCGCCCTTTAATCCTCGGTCGGGTTTCCGCATACGCTTTTCTCGACGCGTAACGAATCGTCTTCTCGAACTTACGATTCTTCCTCTTCTCTCTGTATCGCAAAACCCTCGCTTCTCTGTCCACACCACCGATCAATTGAGATTCAACAACGCCTGCCACGTTGTTGTTGTTGCTGATGCTGATCGTAGTTTGTTTACCGAAACTGAATGATGTTTCCGATGAACCAGTCGTGTCGGGAACTATTCCGACGTCTAGCAATGACGACGATGATATCTGTAATCAAATAGAGTTTCAATTTCATGTCAGATTTAAGTCAGTATGTACATTCTGAGATAAAATCACGCTTAAAAGAGATCGGTTCGCGGATCGGCATATCTATAGGAACTGTGTGGCTAAGTTGTACATCGATATTATTCTATCGTACGCAGATCCGCTGTCTGTTTGAAAATCGAACAATGAAGCGTGATATTCAGTTTTGCAAATTGTTTTTTAATTAAAACTGCGTATTTATTCAGTTTGAACAATTCTGATGCACCTAAAATATCATACAAACATTTTTGCAAACGGTTATTTAATTAAAACTGCGTCATTTTTTTTTTATAAATTGAATATTCAGTTTCAACAATTCTGACGTTCCTAAAACCTCATGCAAACACTGTTATAGATAATACTTAGAAAAAAATCACGATGTTTGAATAAGTATTTGACTTACACTTTGACTGTTCGACCGTGTCTTAACTGTTGTATTGTAATTGAACAGAGTTAGCTTTGAATTGCAGAAATCCATATCAAAAGACGTCTCGTTTCGCTGATTCTTTATCGTGTTCTTGTTGTTGTTGTTGAAGAATTGTTGTACTGGTACTAAACTATCGGCGCCGTGATTGTACTGATGATGATGATGATGTTTTGGATTAGAATCGATTGAGTTGTGATAATCAAATTCAAGTAAATGATCTAAATCTGGGAAAAACACTTCATCTTCGTTTTTCAAAACCGTCGTCGTTTCGTGAACTTTGACATTTGAATATGGTAAGAACCATGAAGCAGCTTCTACTTCGTCGTTTGCCGGTACGAGGTAATTAACAGTGGCGGCGGAGGCCGCAAACTCGTTCGCGATGCCAGTGGGAGTAGAGGCAGTAGCACCGGCGGCGGACGTTGAGGATTTCAATAGCGAGGCGGCGGAATCGAAAAACGGCTGAACAGGAACTCTCTCGTGCCGCCGTGCGAGCGGATTAGCGGAATGGATATCGGCGTCGCACGTGACGCAAAGAGTGGCGCCGTCGGCTTTACAAGTGACGGCGGCAGGCGCCTGTTCGCAAATCTCGCACACCCAGACACGTTCGTGGCGGGAAGCGAGTTTGTTAGCGCCGTGGATTTTGGAATCGCAGCTCATACATAAATAAGCTGAATCGGCTCTACAGTATAAAATTGACGCCGCCGATTTACATGAATCGCATGGCTTCGCCGCCGTCATACCCACCGCCCAACTCATCGGAAAACTCTTCACCGTATCTTCAATTCCGATCATCTCTTTTGTTTATTGGATTTGATTTTTGTCGTTTAGCGGGCACACACGCTGTGAAATCTAGTAATAGAAATGTAACAGTTTGTTCATTATATGGGATGGTTAGTTAGATCCTCTATTGTGTCTTTTAAATATCAGACACTGTTGTTTTTTTCTTCGTAATGGCCTAGCAAAAATATTTTTTTAACGACATTGAAATTAGGATAATTTGACACGTTTTTAAACGTAAATACTTATATTTTATTCAAATATTAAATTGTGAAGGTTATTACACTGTGAGTATGTTAAATAAGAGTTTCACGACATTTGTTGAATGATCAATAACTTATGTTGAATTAGCAAAATGTGTTAATGTGTATCTCTCATTCAAATAGACAGAGATTGTCAGATTATTATTATGTTAGATTACAAAATACATAACTAAAATAAATATATATTTGTGTACCAACATTGCTCGTCTTTCTTGGACACACCGGTTACCAAATATAGAAATTTGTCTGAGTACATAAATAAAAAATAATGAATCATTTGGTAACCAATTAACTGTCGTTAGCTATTAATTTTCATTTCAATTTACTTTTTATTTGTCTGGCGTAGAAACAAATACCTGAAATTTTGTCAAAATGTAGTAGAAAATAGTTGATCTAATGCATAATCGGGTTCGAAATTACATACATACATATCCCAAAGACCAAAAGATAAAAGCAGAAAAAAAGGAGAGGAGTGTATCTCATGGGGTACCCTATCCTTAGGGTAATCTAAATAGTGACGAGCAGAGGAGGGAGACGTGGGCCAACTGTAACCATGTAAAATATTTTGCCACCGGCACATTTTATTTTATAATAAATTAGAGAGTGCCTAGTTATATTCTTTAAGAAATGAAAATTAATGAAAGAAAAAAAAAATTTGTTGTGTTGTAGGATGTGATTGAGTGAAATATTTTGTCAAATTCAATCTCGACCGTTGATTGTGGGAATATTTTGAGACCGTCCGATTTGATTTGAAAAAAAAATTGTATTTTATTATAATAGATAATTGATAGAACATGTGAATATAAAAAATTGATATTAGTCGTAGTCTCTACTCGAAGTTTAAGAAATTTTAAATAAATTTGTATTGATACTCGATTTACGAAAAAAAATTAAATTTTGTGCGCAGAGTGGTCATAATTTTTTTTAACAGGGTCACATAAAAATAATTTATGTAAAAAACGAAAGAGATCGTTAGACCTCTAAACTAAATAATTGTGTTGAGGGTTTCCTCCACAATCACGCGGAGACAACAAGTATTATTGCTGACTATTTTTTTGTGACCCTCAATATGCCTTACCAGTAATGTTACAACATGTGTATTATGATTATTATCACTAATTATTTATTAATGCTATATTTAATTATAATCATTGTTAAATTATTTAACATACTAAATTAATAGTCATATTGAAAATTAAAAAAAATAGGTCAACAAATAACCACCCAACTAACAATATCAATTGTGAGCTAAATCGAGTTAAATTTATATTCTTTCAAGTGCCTTTTCGTGGGTCCAAAAGTCGTAAACTAAAATAAAATATTTAATGTCATAAATGCGACACATGGGTTGTAGTAGCGTTTTGATTTTAGTAAACATTTAGTTTAATTTGTCTGGAAGTGAAATTGGCAGCATGTTTAAATGTACCAAGCTTCTTTTGTCGTTCTAAAATAGAAGTTGCATAATTTGTTTTTATATTTTAAGGATTTTATTGGTCTTAATTGGTAATGCATTAATATTTATTTTGGCTCCAATACTATTAGTATCATAAACGTTTTCATATTTAAAAAAAACAAATGTATAACATCGAGTAATAGTAATACTGTAAAATACTTAGCACCTATTTGAATCAGTTTATTGAAATAAATTTTTACTCTATAATAATTTTTTATAAGTAAATTCAATAAATCTAGATTTAGTGTTGTAACCTAAAAACTATGAGGTAAAAAGTTATTTCAATAAATTTATCTAAATGAAGCCTTAAAGAAAATGTTATCAGCACAGTGTAATTTCACACGATTTAAAGTCACGTCAATTAATATTGTATATATCAGCATCAATTAGTAATGCTCTGCAACGTTTACTCAACTGGACACCAAGTCTCCTATTTGCATATTTAGCCACGCTCAATGTTTTAGTGACACCTACCTTAGGGTCTATTTGATAGTAGGAAAACATTTTCATTAAAATTGTTTCTTTCAATAAATTTTACGGAATTCTTTTTCATAGTATAATAGATAAAACATTATAGGTCAGTTTTAAGGTAAATGACTTTCAGGAAACATTTTTTCATGGAAATAAAAGTACGATCAAACAACGGAAACTGATCTTTCTACGGATTTTCTGACTATTAACGCACCCTCAATGGTTTTCTTCTAAATGTGATTCACTGAAAAAGAAATACACGAGTCAAACATCTACTGCTAAATAAAACCACAGGTAACAACTCACCACAACAAAATAGAGCTTACAGGGTGTAATAACATCTATTCAAACCGTAAATTGTGTTTAAATAAAATTTTAAATCGATGAAATGTCAAATTGAATATTCAATATTACTAAAACTGCTATAATTTGAATTAAAAAACACAGAACAATATCGTTTTTATAAAATCAAATATACGATTCTATCTCTTATCCATTTCAAAATTAGGTGAAACCGGAAATTTGCCCAACAGTTGGCAACTTGTGTGATATATACATCATGCAGTGCGTAAGCAAAGAAGCAAATTAAATGACGATAATACCCTTAAATGGAGTTATTGGGTTATAATGCATGAGTCCACGTCGTTTTCACTTTGCCAGGTCAATGTGGACAGTAGAGTAATATTGTATTGGTAGTGGCACGTGGGCATTTGGCAGAGTGGACAGTAGCCCAATCTGAGTAGGATCCATTTTAATTTTGTATTGGTCGATGTTTGCTACTGCACTGGCATCACGTGCTTACCACTTGCACTGAATCCCACGGTTGGGTCCATTTTTGTCATTTTGCTGGTCCAATCCACTCTATCTTGATTATTGAGTTGTACTTGCAATTTATGTTTGGTCAAATTGATTGTTACAACTTACAATCTCGATCACTTCCGACTCTAGCTTTCGGGTGTAAAATATATTTCCGCAATCTTTTTAAGTGTTTGAATATTTTTTCAGAATAAGTTTTAATAGTCGAAATATCACTTTTTTTAAGGTGCTGATGAATAAATTTTGAATATGTAAAGTTAAAATTGAAGTTGAAGTTAAAACTAATTTATCAAAATGGAGTAAAATTATATTTTACAAATTAATTACTTTAGCGATCTACTTTCGAAACTATATTGTTCAAAGATGATTAACATTGAATATTTATTATCAAAAAAATTCATTTTGATAGAAATATGTTTAGGAAATTGCTTATCTGCATCGTTTAATATTACTATTCACGGTTCTCATTTGGGGTATTTAAGAATATTTTTTCACATTTGGATAAGATAATTTCGAATGTGAATCTCTACATTAATTAGTTTATAAAATAAAATTTTGAAACTGCTTTCCCTTACTGTTTGTACTTGGGGGAGGTTGATTTTCCAGTGCTGACGTGTACCTGTTCATGCACCCTTACAATTGGCATCTAGGCCTTGGGAGTAACCAACGAGTCTTGATTGAGCCCTAAAGAAGTTGGAGTTCCTTTAGGTTTCTCATAATTTGTAGGCTTAGCTATAAAGGGGAGAGGACCAGCCCAAGAGAAGCTACGCTGAATTATCTGTTACTAGAACTTTGACTCAACTATTTCTCATTATCTTATTCTTACAATTGAGGGCCTTTGCATGTTGGAACTTCTGCCGCCTCACGTGAAAGGATCTTGATCAATACCCTTAGAGGACAACGCTACACCTAGTTTCACCGAAAACACTTTTAATTTCCAGAATAGTCATTTTTTAAAGCGGCTAACGAGTAATTTTTGAAAAAATAAAACTAAGGTCGAAATTAAAGTTAAAACTGATTTATCCAAGTTGTCCAAGAAGCCATAATAGTCGAGGCCAGTCACATAAAAGCCCATCATGATACTAATTCTGAAATTTTTGTTAGCCCGCCATAACACAAACACGAACACAAGAAAAATGGAAGAGAAATTGAAATGTCTGGTTCTGGTAGGATCCGGTGCCCTAATCGGCTCTGTAGCTACCATTACTCTCCTCAAGCTTTTTCCCAGGTTACAAATTAACCTCGTACTGCCAACGTTGCAACCTTATTTTTGTCGAATTGTTTATTATAATACGTGTTTTAGGTTATAACTTATAAATCATGTGTTTCAATTTATTGTTTTGCAGAAATGGTGCTAAGCAACAATCTTATGCTGCAAATCGCTCTATGGGTGAGTTATTTTGATAGTCAGTCTAATTGGGGTTTACAGTTTTAGGGTTTTAAGGTTTTAGGTTAATTACTGTATAAGCAGCTCTACAATCAGTGTTCTAAAAATCGGGCTAGGTGGCACCTAGAGGCGACTCCTGGATGCCTAGGCCATTAGTCGGCTAAGCGGCCGATTAGGCAGCCCCTTTTCGCTAACCGCTTTTAGAACATTGGCTACAATGGCTGAAAAGATTGTATTTATTTTTCATTACATATTGTATGTTATTGACTGCAATGAGATAAAGGCATGAAACTAGCTTTTATTTTCCTTTTTTCGTATGAATGTCGTTGTTGCCATTTTCAAGTGGATAGTTTAACCTCAGAAGCTCGTATATCGTTACATGCTGTTTGTACTTACTATTGAATGGCTTAGAGGATGGATTGGCAAGACCACACAGCCCCGCCCCGCCCACACATTGTTTGATTGATATCTAGTTTGACAAATTAGCTCTATCGCGATTCACGCCTAGATTTTGTTTAAAGGACGGTTGTTGGGACTTGGGAGTATCTTTTATATTTGTTATTGTTGATTGTTCTTATTGGTGAATGTATATTGTATCTTTTTAGATAAAGATATAAAAGAGCGGGTATTGGTTGAAGATGACATTTGCGGAACAAGCGGTGTTGATCTTTTGAAAGATGAAATAGTATCCGAACAGCTGACAAGGTATGTTAGCATAATGTCGCCTTACAATGGAACTGATGTTGTTGCACTTTGTTCAATGTAGCCTTTAGTTTGGTGACTTTCGACAGTTTACGTTACAAATAAGAGAATAAGGAAAAAAGGAAACTTGTTAGGACTTAGGCCTATATACGTAAGCTTCAATTTCACCTTGATCAAGAGAAGAGAGTTCCAAGTTCAAGAATGAGAGATGCACCTACATTTCTTAGGAAAATTTGGGATTCGTGGATACTTAACGTACTATAAGTATCACCATAAGGTTGTTTCGATCCTATTGAGCAAGACGTTACACGGTACATATTTACGTATCCCCATGTGACCAAAATTCTGTTACCCAAACATTGGCTGCCTCCTAGGAGTTTTGGTACAGATTTAACCATGCTAGGAGATTGTTATGACTAGGTGACATGAAACTTTAATCGTAGCTTCGGCCTTGCTTCTCATGTTTTCCCTGAATGCTTTACTTGAATAAAATACGAGTGTGGGCATGGATCCTAGTTTTGAGTTCTTGAAGTTATAATTTTTTGGGTGGTGCATTGGGGCAAGACGCTAGTGGTGGGCTGACATTTAAATCACAGTGTTTTTTCCTTTAATTCTTATCAGACTCTTTTGCTTGTCAAATGTCAATACTTCATGGATACCCATCTTCCATATTTACCAGGAATATTCAGTTCTTTGGCTTTGAGGCACAACAGAAAGTGACTGCATCCTACGTCGTAGTAATTGGTCTCGGAGGGGTCGGGAGTCATGCTGCATCCATGCTCTTGCGATCTGGGGTCGGCCGACTGCTTCTAGTTGATTTTGATCAGGTACCTTTAACATGTTATTCTATTATTTTCAAATACAAATTCACTGTTTGTTTTCCTACCGTTGCACCTTCCTACTGGCGTAGTAGATCACGATACAGTATCGACTATGACAATCTTTATCTATGACCCCACGATTGCCCTGAAACACTTAGTTCTAGGAAAATGGTCAGACAAGTTCTATACTCTGTCTATTAATCCTCCATCTATGCTGAAGTATGATACATTGTAATCCAATCTTACATGACTTATCAGTCGAGCAAGATTTCTTTAGTTTAGGGCAAGCTGATGTGGTTTCCATAAACATCAGTTGCGTCGAGTGAGTTAACGAGATAGATCATACTATCAATAGACTAAAGCTTGTGTCTCTTCTAGCATAACTTTAGTGTCTAAGTTAGAACATAATTAGTCAACAATTTGTTAAGAGTGAAGACTAAACATAGTAGTTTTGAGGCTTCGAGCTATACCCTTTGTCGAAGTTCAAGCGCTCATTCCTCTGGTTTTGCTATAAATGTAGTAGACGTTTTTTTCCAAAATATATACATTGCGGCCTTGCTTATCTTAATGTATTTGTTCTCAATTTTCTCTAATCACTAATTGATTTGTACCATTTAGGCTGTAAACGATTTTTCCAAAATATATCGCTTTTGTAAAGGAAATGCGGTTGTTATACTAGGAAATGATTTGTACTACATTCTATGTGAATACAGGATAAAAGGAATAGGGAGAATATAAGATATTTCCTGCCCTTGTTTGCACTTTTCTCTATTTACAATGCCCCTCTTGTACGTTGCATACAAAATTATGCATGTAAAGATGACCATATTCACTTGTTAAATTTCGTGATAAGGTTTCAGTTTCATCACTTAACCGACATGCTGTTGCAACAAGAGAGGATGTTGGTATTCCTAAAGCACAATGCCTCAAGACGCATCTCCTATCAATTTTCCCAGAGAGCCATATAGATGCAAGGGTGATGCTATACGATGCGTCATCTGAAGAAGAAATTCTTTCAGGCCATCCTGATTTTGTTTTGGACTGCATTGATAACATTGAGACAAAGGTAATTGGCTTAATTCTTAAGACGTTATATATACCAACAAAATTAAATTTATTAATACTTTAATAGTCAACAATTATTTTCTTCGGCGGGTTTTAACTTTTAATTGACCTATCCTAGTTAGATTAATATAGCTGAAGAAGGGAAAAGCCGTACTCGTGAAAGAAATCCTTAGTTAAGACTTCCACTCAACCCGTGTATCCTTTTAGTCCTGCGTCGTCAAACCGATCCTCGGTTTATATTGGAAGCCAACATTATTTCTTGTTATTATTCTTAATATAGTTGTAAGACTAATATGGGGGAACAGACATAATTATATAAGTATCATGCGTGTATGATTGTATATCCTAACATTTGAGCGTACAATTGTTGGACTGATCTCTTGCAACTAGTTCGAAGAAAATCCTCAGATTATAGGTATTGTTAAACTTACTGTGCTTTTATTCATAACACCTTGTCATATGCAAATGTCATAGGTGGCACTTCTTGCTGCATGTGTGCGCCGAGGTTTGAAGGTTTTATCTGCTACCGGAGCTGGGGCTAGAGCTGACCCGACAAGAATTAGAGTAGCTGATTTGAGAGAATCTACAAATGACCCCTTGTCCAGATCGGTAAGAACATTCCTTTCTCTTTCTTACTCTATCATATTTTTCTTGGACTTTTAAAGCTCACGCTTTATGATTTGATCAAGGATCATGTTTGAAATCTACCAGCTTGTTAAACTTAGCTAGCTTTATAACGACTTAAATGATTTGTCACATATAGAATGCTCTCATGTAATTGATATTTCATATGATCAACTCAAGCCTATCCTACTATTTATTGACTGTCATCTAGTAACTCTTTTTATTGTTGAAGTAAGAAGTGAAAAACTATAGTCTAACTCATGTTGGCGGCGACTTTTTGCCAGATAAAAAGTTTCTCATTAGATTTATGTACACGGTTCTGTTTACTTACCACTTCAGTTGGCCTCTAGTCTTGTTTCCCTTTATCTACGTACTACCAGCACACAATGGCCGAATGTGGGGAAAATAAGCATTCTAGCTGGCAATGTTCTAAAAATCGCTATGCGGTATTTGGGCGGCTAGGGTTAGCCTAGCGCCAAGAAAGCCTAGGCGAGGATTAATCGGAAAGCTAGGCGGACAACCCTTGTCCTTCTAATCGTTAATAGTTGTATAAATAGACTATTTAGTTATCTTTATAATCTTTGTCAAAACAAATTTTTTTTGGTAATACTATGCGTATAATGATCGGTGACTGTTTTAGGAATATGACCTAGGCTCCTTAATCAAGGGGTAGGTTTCACCCGGAGGAAAGCTAGGCGGATTTCGGGCGGAAGGTCTTTTATTTTTCTCTTAATGGGTGTTCTGGGTATCAGTTTATATGGTTCCAATGTCTCAGCCTAGCGCCTAGGTGGGGGATTAATTGGTCTGGGCAGAGATTTTTAGAACACTACTAGCTGGAAGCTTAGTTGCATTAAGCGGGGGCGAAACCGGGGCGGGAGCGGGGGCGGGGAAGCGAGGTCACCTAGAAGAATCTTACCTTTGGGGCGTTTGAAGAACGTGCACATATGAAATAATATTCCAAGACTTTTTAGTAATACGTGTAAGATTTTAGTACTTTGAACATACTTGCATGTTTAAACCAATTCTATAATATTCAAAATATTATTCTATGCATAGTTAAAATACTAATTTTCTTATTGCATAGCCAAAATCTACTAATTTTGTGTGATGTTACCATTACAATTGTATTAGATGTAGTGTTCTATTTTTTTTCCACTACTAGAGAATCTCTTGCAAGAGATTCGCGCCCCAGCCATGTGAGAAGCGTGCCCCAGACAAGCTTCTCACTAAGAAGCGCCGAATCGCGAATCTCATAAGGATTCGTTGGGGTTTTGGAAGAATCCTGCAACTAAGGCTGGAAGTGTTTATGGCATACATTTCTGTATAACTTTTAGTGAAACTTGTTCGTTGCAGGTACGGCATCGGTTACGGAAAGAATATGGTATTGAAGGGGGTATCCCTGTGGTGTTTTCTTTAGAGAAGCCTAAAGTGAAGCTGCTGCCTTTCAAGGCGCCAAATGGGGAAGAAGAAAATCCTTCAGATTATCAAGTGAGTATGTTTGCGAAGCACCTCGGCTAGTCTTCTTACCCTAAATATTTAATTGGAATGATATATTTCTGTAAGTTACCTTTTGGGAAGCCTATTTGTTAGTTTACGTGATTGAAAATGTAAAATAATGCACCGGGAGAATATGTTTACACTTTACACCCCCCTTGAGATCAAGAAATTGAAAATAAGGATTCCTAAATGCAGTAGAGATATTAAGTTAGGGTTTGTTCTGTTGGATTTCTTGTTCAACGGGATACTTTTCAAATACAATAGCTTCAATCACGGACCAGCATGATATTGAATTTCTATCGTTGTTCCATTGTCATTTCAATGAGGCGGTTCTCACTCTTTTTTAATGTGAGGAAAACCTTACAAGAAGTCGTGTTATGAAATAAATATCTGTATATCCTCAATGAGACTCGTACACCTAAATTATTGTTCCTATATTTGTATACCCCTTGTTTTGACTTGACCATTGTAAGTCGCTCTTCTTTGGTTGTTCTACTATGAACTGCAAAAGTTATACACAAGTTTTTTGGTTGGAAGTTATCACACCAATACTATTACCACCTGCTACATAGCAACCTCACGATTGAATTTAATCAAATTCTAGATACACCATTGAACTTTGCCAGTGAGCTCTTCTTATTAGTAGCAATGTAGAAGTAAGATAATACGAGGAAAGGAGTACAGATATAGGATCTCCAACCTTGTCATGTTGTAAATAACGAGTTTTGAGTATTTGTTTCTTTTTGAATCTATATATCTTTATGAAGAATCTAATTTTAATATTTCACATGTTTCATGAATACCGAACGACAGATTGTGCCTGGTTTCAGGGTTCGCATCATACCAGTTCTAGGTACAATTCCAGCAATTTTCGGACAAGTCATGGCCTCCTACGTTGTGACACAACTTGCAGGGGTACAAGTTCAAACAGAGCCAATAGTAAATTTGGATACCGATCACTACCGTTTGCTACATCAACGCCTTATTGAGCATGAAGAGTTAATGTACGGATCCTCCATAGATGTTCAGGTGCAGTTACTCTCCTCTGCATAACATATATTGTTCTTCCTCTCAATGCATTTGTTGACATAGACGAAACTCATTATGTCACTAACTCACTGTTGTATAAAGGTAGATGCCGAGGAGGTGATGTATGTAGCTAAAGAGTTGTGGCGTGGACGAAGTGCAAGAGATCAGTCTTCAAAAGACGTAGGACGTGGAATGTGGCGATCTGTTAATGAACTAATGCTCGTGAGGTACATCATTCTTTTCCCGATCTTTATCATTCTTATGCGTGAATCATCAGGGTTACCACTTTCTGCTATACCAAATTTTCCCTTCGGTTTTCAACCTTGGGTTGAAGGCTAATTATATGGATGCTTAGTAATAAGTAACAAGTATTTTTATCCTGAACCATTTCAGGTGGGATCAGGAAAAGCCGGCATCTGTGTCAAACTTAATTCTTTTGAAATTTACAGAGGTATCTTTTCCTTTCGATTCTCAAGTAGATTAGTGAAAAGATTCCGTGAATTTACGAGTTACATACCGTACTTGATATCATGAATCATTGAATTGTGAATTTGTGATTACCATCATCAATATAACTACAAAACGTTCTTGTTTTCTTCATTCATGCAGGCGGATGAACACGAGTCAGTGACTCTTGATTATATAAAGTTGAATGAACCTGATTATTTCAACAGAGTTACCACCGTATTGAAGCGAGCTGAAGTAGAATTCGGTATCCAGGACTAGAAGGTGCTGATCGTGATTCGTAAAAGTTACTATATTCGTATGAACTCAATTTTGGCAAGAGGCGCTGATTTCGCATGGCTGCTGGATACTTCAAAGAGCCTCATTGTTTTACTATGCTTTCAGTTGACCCTATATCTTGCAGTGGACGCTTGAATTAGTCTTTTAGCTATCAATCAACCCGTGATTCAAGTTAGTAATGTTTTTTCGGCATGTAACTTCAATTTTGATTTACATTGCAAAGAGAATTTGTCTAGTTTTATCTACTAAAACGTAACCTTAATTGCGTAGATGTTTCTTTTCACTCTAGAAGAATCTTCCGGTGGTTACTAACTTACTATGAATGAAAGATTGTCTTGATTGCAGGAAAAACAATTTCAAGAACTTAACAAGTTGCAAGCTTAACCAAAGTCAATGCAATGCATGTATAGGCGCATGGCCTAGACGCTAAAGCCAACCTAGGCGAGGACAAACTATGCTTAAGGTAAACTGGGCATAATTCAACTCGCGTGCTACCACTTGCATAGCTAGGACACAATGAATCCCACGGCTGGGTCCATTCTATCTTGATTAGCGTTGAATACTTTTTTCGTGAGCTATATAAAGAGGTATTAACCTTGAAGAAGCCATTACCTCACTTTATTGATAGACATGGAAGACTCGAATGTATGTCTATCGACAAATGCTGAAGAGTTTCTGAACTCTCTTCCGCAAGAAAAATTTGGAGCTTGTACTTTACACCAATATGAAGGTTTTTGGTACCCCTCCTTTGTAATACAACCTATATTATCTTTTCAGAAACATTTCCAGGTCCAAGATGGTAACGACATAATAGTCGCTAGCAAACCCAAAACAGGCACAACATGGTTAAAATCTCTTGTTTTTGCCATAACATATCGTAGTCTCTACAAAGCCAACTCTCAAAACCATCCATTGCTTACTACAAATCCTCACAAGCTTGTTCCTTTCTTTGAGCTATTGGTATGTGCTGAAAACCCTTGTCAAGATTTTACCAAAACTATCAATCGCCCGAGATTATTTTCTACTCACATATCTTATAACTCATTACCAGAGTCAATCAAGAACAACTCAGGTTGTAAGGTTGTTTATATTTGTCGTAATCCATTTGACACTTTCGTTTCCCATTTTGAATTCCATACTGCAGCGTTCGAGGCAGATGAAACACTCACCATGGATGATGTTTTCGATAGTTTTTGCAGAGGGGTTGAGCCTTTCGGCCCTTTCTATGATCATGTGTTGCAGTACTGGAATATGAGTTTGGAGAAACCTGAACATGTGTTGTTTCTAAAGTATGAGGATTTGAAAGAAGATTTAGCATTTCAATTGAAGAGACTCGCGACTTTCTTGGGGTTTCCATTTACTCTAGAGGAGGAAAATACAAACGTGATTCAAGAAATATCAAACCTGTGCAGTTTTGAAAAATTAAAAGATTTGGATGTCAATAAAACAGGAGTATTTGAATCGCCGCACGTGATGTTGAATAATAAGTTTTTCTTTAGGAAAGGCGAAGTTGGCGGTTGGGTTAACTATTTTACGCCTGAAATGACAGATCGATTTCGTAAGTTAATGGAAGAAAAATTAGAGAATTCCGGTTTAAATTTCACATTTTCTTTACCAAATTAAATATTTTTATTTGAAGGTCGTCAATTAATAAAATCAGATGTTATTGTCTTAAGAAGGAAATAAAAACCACGAGAGTAAGTTGAGAGTGTACAATTTGAAGGTCACTAAATAAATTTCGATTACCTGAGGAAATAAAAATCATCAGAGGTTGTTTGTCAATTGAATGTATTTCAATCATCACTGACTGTATTTCAATACTACTACATTTTATTTTAAACGAGTAGCATGATAGTTTAAGGGTCAATTATTGTAATTCAACACAGCATTTATGCTAAAGAAAGATGCATGACACTTTAACGCTCAATAATTGTATTTTAAAATTTATTGGTCATTCTAGGCGCCTAGGTTTACCTCTCAGTCCACCAATGGAAGAATATACAGACGTCATACTATGTTCTATGTTTTCCCTTTCTCGTATGGATGCAAACCACAATCGTGTGTACCCTCACCCTCACTCCAGGTCTGGTAAGGCGGTAGCTCTTAAGACACATCAAAGCCTAGAATTGTTCCAAAGTCCATGTAGTTGAAATTTGTTTGTTTTAAAGTGTGTTTTCAGTCAGCAACATGGTATGGGCTAAATTGTGTGCCCCTCGCCCTACATGAGCGCGAGCAAGCAAATCTCAAATATATGTTTATTAGCACAAGTGCATACCCTATTTATCAATGAGCAAAACTGGTTCTAAACCTGAAAAGTAATGTTTTTGTTCAAAAGGAAGTTGTATAGTTTAACTGAGTCCAACGTAAAACTTTTCGGTACTGATATGATTACCCATGCAAAATGCTCTATATATGGGGACTGGCGAAGTGTGGTTTTCATGCCTTGATATATTTAATTGGTTTAAGTAAAACAAAATTGAATCGGAAGTTTACTATACGCATCATCATAAACCAGTGTTCGCCAACAGAAAAATTCATAAGATACCCCATTAGATCGATACCCGATAGAACATTAGAAGTTGGTGAGCTGAAGGGTTGGAGCTAGAATTCGCAATTGTTTGGAAAAATAGAAACGACTCCACTTTTAACTGCTTTCTGAGATCTCTGAAGTCCATTTACAGGACGGTTCTTTGCCAACTAGCTTGTTCATGCGGCCCTAGATCCTGTCACCATATTGCCTCGTTGGATTGCACAGAGGATAGGGTTTAAGCTTAATACAGACGGTGCTTGTAGGGGCAACCCGGGCATTTGTGGAGGCGGGGGTATCATAATGGGTGCTGGGTCTCCGGTTCATGAGGAGATTAGGTATTATAGTATGTATCATCTGTGGAGCCCTAATGATACATACTATAATACACACAAAGCATCAAAGGTCATAATATGATAAAATGTCGGGAAATAATCAATCAAGAGAAAGGAAAAAAGAAAAGGAATTTGGATTCCTGCTGTTTCCGGGGAATCATAAGAGTTCATAGGCAATACACCAAAAAATAAAACTCAAGGAGCGGTAAGATGAGTTAATGAGGCAACAACCCGATCTGATGAGACAACAGAACCTTACAAGTTTACAACTTACAAGTTAAAAGTTGTAAGTACCTCTCGTTGTTGTTAAGCCTATAATACATCATGGTTTAAGAGGTGAGCATTTATTTCATGCGACTAGCGTAGCTTAAGGCAACCATACCTATTCAAAGCAACCACAGTAGTATATTTTATTGGGATTATGCAAGCTTAGTAAGGCTTAACCAACTGACTTAGGGTTCTTTCAACAAGTCCAACAAGAGAAATACTAATACTAGCACCATAGAGTCGTAAAAGATGAACATAATTGTTGAGCTGCACAATCAAATCTGGTCCTGTAGTCGCAATTCTAATCACACTACAGGGACCAGATTTACCTTCACAACTACAACCTCTGGAAGAAGACCCGAAATTCTTTTGGTCTAGATTGTGTCATCAAGCGACATATCTAAAGCACTCTACGTGGCCATGTCAGAAAAATTACAATTGCATACTTAGGCTTTTCAGGTGAACCATCAACAAGATCACAAACCTATGTAAAATTATCAAACAAGCGAACAAGACACTAACACCATAACAGTCTTAAAAGCTGGACATATAAAGTTTTCGTTTCCAAAACACAAAATGATCAACAAAAATTTGCGATTAGAACCTTTTCAAGACTTTGAGCCATAAGCCTACTGGTACATTTTCCCGATGTATCAATACCAAAGAGGAAGGGTAAGAACGAACATAATGAGTATAGCAAACAACATAAACTAACCATATCGTGTCAAGATCAAAGAGCAACAGTAAGAGACACAAATCATGTCGTTGAATAGGCCAGCGGCGACTTCAAGTTTCTAGTTGGGGTTCTTTAAACACACAACTTACGGATATAGAAAATGCCCATAAAGGGGTGTACTATAGTCCACACTGCAAGAACAAGAACAAGTAATCTTGGAAGATACAAAAGCAGCCAATAAAATGGTTGTGCTTAGGATAGTGCTGATTCAACAATTAGCGCCAAACTATCCACCTATACTTTGTATTTTGTAAAATAAAGAGTGTTCATACCCTGATATGAGTAACTGGCGAAAACGACTGAAGTTGGGACTTGACGAAAACCACAGATACTAATAAAAGAACCATTGCAGGAACTTGTCGAAAACCACCAACTGTAATTGATTGTGAAGAGCCAAAGGCTAAAAGCATTAGAAAATAAATAGCGATGACCATAGGCAATTTTCTAATCCATTGAAATTAAACCTTGAGTCTCCACATCAGAATAGAAAATACTTAATAAAGAAGAAATTGAACCTGGTTTTGAGAATAAAAGATATCCAAGTCCACGAGCAAATGACGAGGATAAATTGACCCCCCTAAACGAACAACACTTCAAACACAGGTTTATAGTCCCAAGTCCAAGAATAAGAGATCTTGAGTACCATAAAATTTTGAAAAAATAGAAAACCGCTTAATGAAGGGCCATCATTCATCCACTGGAGCTTAACTTTAGCAACCAATAACATCATCAGGCTGCACATGGAGAGTTGGAAAACATTGAAAAA
>JAVLSU010000002.1:74228-85551 GCA_032718425.1 Saxifraga oppositifolia | reverse complement strand
CCCCCCCCCCCCCCCCCCCCCCCCCCCCAATGTGCAAATGAACACATAGATGACAGACAATTAAAACTAAATGGGGAAGAGAGAAATGCAAATGTAAATGAAAAAATATATTCCTAATGCAAAAGTAAACTAAAAAAACAAAAACAAAACGAGACATAAAAAAACAGTAAACTCGGGTTACCTCCCGAGAAGTGCTAGTTTATAATGGTCCCGCACGACCGTTACCTCACTCGGCGCCTTCAATCAGCGAATCACGGTCCGTGATAGTCTTTTCTGCTCCAAATGCCGCCAGTGCTGCTTCCAAGATCTATATAAAATTGATCCCTAAATCCATCGTAAGACCGCCTAAGATAACGACCCTTGACTGCCGATTCAAACTCAACTTCATCAACGATACCACTCGGGTATCCACCGTAATCACCCTCACCAGTTAATTCAAAATTTTTCTTCCTCCCCCAAACCAAACTTTTGCCAAATAATGCCCTGAGGGGGATGCCATGTCGCTTCAATAGATGGGTTTCCCAAATTATCTTGGTACTTGGCGACTCTAGCTTCCTCTTACTATTACTCAACCTAATCGAGGCTTGACTGATGACTAGTAACTGTTGAACTTCGGATTGTTGAACTAGAGACGATTCCTCAACCGACAATTTCTGATTTGCTTCTTTGCTCTGTTCGAATCCATGATCAACCCAAGTTGCCGATGAAGAAGACTCCACATGATGCATATTTTCATTGAATGGAGGTTCGAGCTCAATACTTTTAGTTTCTGGAATAGGTGCATCGATGGATTGTGCAAGTTCGCGTAATCTCTCACGATGTTTGCTAGTTAATCCATCACCAAATATAAGAGCATACATCAATACCGTCTTCGCAAAAGTCTAAACACGTCGAATCAACATTAAGTGCAGCTATGGGATGTAACCGATCGATTTTGGAGTCGATTTTAGTCGTTTCGGGTCAAATTTCATCATAACCGATCGGTTGAGCATCAAACCGATCGGTCACATTTTCACTGCTTGGTTTTGATGACTAAAACCGATCAGTTTTGTAGGTGACCGATTGGTTGCATGTGTGAGCTCCAAATTTTTTTGGTTGTTCAACGTTTTTGGCATTGTCCTCATCGTTATCGTCTTCATCAACAACCTAGACATGAATGTCCTTTTTCAACACTTCAACTTGAACAAAATCGGAAATAACAGGATGAGCGAACTGATCGTCCATCATTTCATTATGTGCCAATAGTCGTGCAATTTTCGCTTGATAAATTTTCAATTCTTCTAGATATTGTGTATATTCCTCTTGATGTTTTTTCTGTTCTCCCAACCTTTATTGCATCATAGTATCTAGTTCTTGCATCATAGCCCTCATTTTGATGGAGTGATCACTCAGTTGACTTTGAGGTAAGGGTGGATAATATTGTTCTGATTGCGTGAAGTATAATACCTAAAAACTTGGCGGTTGGTAATAGTCGGGGTACAGATTTGGTTGGAAGGGCGTTGGGCAGGCGGGTTCCTGCTGGTATGGTAGTCGGTGTTGTGAATATCGGCTCTTGATAGCCTGGTGGTTGGTAAGACATTTGGTAGGCGGGTTGCTGCTGCTGTTCATAAAATTCGGAGTATCTGTTACATTGTTGATAAGAATTGAATTCGTTGACGTGCCCGTAACCGCTCTGATACTCCCTGTAATCATAACCCGCATTCCACAGGCTTCCCAACGTTTATCAGTTTAGCTTGGTGGTCTCAACTTCTTTTCTCCGAAAAAGTTTGTTACCTAAAACCTGAGTATAGAAAACAAACTGCAAGGAAAGATGAGATCGGTCTCAGAGAGTAGAATACCCTGAGACGAGAGAAATAAAAATTAAAACTAAATAAAAGCAACTAAATCCCCGGCAATGACGCCAAAATTTGATATGTATCCTTTTACGTAACTAGTATAGCTAGGGCAAGTAGGGTAAAATCCACATGGAAACGTCTTAGGTGCAAGTATTTAGTTAAAACTAATATTTCTCAGTAACCAAAAAGCGTTTTGATTTGTTTTTCTAAACTAATGTGATAACAATAAAAATAAAGTCTAGGGTCTTCGGGTTCACTGTGATAGAACATCTATGCATGAATGGATACACTATCAGTTAAACGGACTGAAAATTGTTAGCTAGGTCATGGATGCACGCGTGTCACGCGACATCAACCTTAGGGGGGCAAAATTAGCACGGGCAACTTACTAAACACCCTAATCTAACTTAGGGCCAAATAACGGGCACTGGCTCCTACCCGACCAAATATATGAGGGACTAACAATTAGCGGACTCTCTCGAAATACTAACTGTTCCAAGGTTCGGTAACATTTAAAGGCTTTCGATCTTATTAAATGAAACTGAATTGCAAACCCTAATTACTGTCCTAATTAGGGTTTGTGTTCTGTGTTCATATAAGAAGGCGCTAACAGTCAATATCCATTCAATTAATTTAATGCAAACTCATGACATATAATTCTATCACATATTCCCCTAAACCCTAAGGAATATCTTAGCTAATCATAACAATAACAAAACTGAAAGTAAGAATTGAATAAAACATAATGAAATACTGAAATTGATAAAACTGAATAAAATTAAGAAATAACCTGAACTAAAGAAGGGAAATTGAATCCCGAATTGAGTACTGAAATTGAATCTAATCTAATCTAAACTAAACCTAAACTAATCTACAACTACTGAAACTAAAAGACAAAAAGAATGGCTGAAAAAGGAGAGTCTTCTATTCTAATTTGGGGCTGAATATATACTGAATTTGTGGGCCAGAATTGTCAAAACAGGCTGCAGGAACAGTGTAACCAATCGGTTGTGAGCCCTAACCGATCGGTTTTTTTCACAGGCTGATCTTGTGCTTGGTTGCTCGGTTGCCTAACCGATCGGTTAAGTCCCAACCGATCAATTTTGGCCTGGATGACGTTTTCCTTCGCCTTTAGGCTTGCCTAGACATGGTTCGGATCTTCCTCCTTAGCCCTAAGTCTTGTCCTTGGTCCAATTCATCAAATTCACTCCAATAACGCTGTAAATGGCACGAGAACACCAATATCTGCAAATAAGTGTACAAAGGGAGCAATAACAGTGATTGAACGTAAATGAGCATAAACATGTATATAGTGTTCAACTTATGAGCTTAAATGGAGTGTGAAGGAGTATAAAATATGTGTATAAAATGAGTGTATCAGCCACCCACTAAGGAGTCCATTGCAGCCATCCCGCTGAATTCCCTACTTCTCGAGGAGCCTTCCTAGGTGTCTGACCTACTGCCAGCACAACTAGAAGACCAACCTTCATAACTTGCTTTATGTTTTTCTTTTTTTTACTATGCCCCCTTTTTTTATTATAATCATTGTAATATGAACAAGCGTTTCGTTTAATTTTAGGCATTTTGGACTATTATTTTTATGCATATTTTGCTTTGAATATGTTATCATTGGTTGTAGTTTTTAGAGGATTAAGTGAGTTATGGCTTGCTATGTTTCAATTTCTACTATTTTAGGCGCAAAGTTTATAGTGGATGGGCGAGCTCATTATGGCTCATCCTCCGTCTTTGCTGTTTTGGCGCAAATCTTTTAGTGGATATGCGAGCTCATTATGGCTCGGTCTTTTCCAGTTTAGGCGCAAAGACTAAACAAGTGCACGATACCATTGGAGCCAAGGAAAAAGAGCCAAAGCGCGATTAAACGAGAAGACGAGCCAAAAATCTGTCCAGAGCCTGTCACTCGATTGAGTGGGCTCCTAATCCGATCGAGTGAGCTCAAAGTCGATCGAGTTAGTCCTAATCCGCTCGAGTTCACGATTGCTCGACATTCTGCCCATTTTATGCTTTAAATCCGATCAGACTGAGCCCAAATCCGATCGGATTTCAGACCGGCAATTGCTGAACGGGCCAAATTCATGGTTCAGGCCCCGTCTTTGCTATAAATAGAAGCCTAAGCCTCTCAAAACAGGATCTCCCCTTTTTTACATTTCGGTATAACCTAGTTTGGATTTTAGTTCATAGGATTCTAGTTTTATTATTCAATTCCGGATTCAGGTTAATTCTATCTTTTGTTTTATTCAGTAATTGTTATTTCAATATTTCAATATGTTCAATTCCATCTATGTTTTCAATTTCTTTACTATTATGAGTAGCTAAATTCCTTTCTAGGGTTTAAGGGAATCTGTAATATGAAATCGATGTTATGCACTTTAATCTGATAGATTGAACGATCCATAACTGTTAGCGCCCTTTACATGCTTTAATCTGCAATCACATAATTAGTACAGTAATTAGCTTATTGACATTCAATTACACTTAATAAGATCGAAAGTCGTTAGGTGTAGTTGAACCTTGGTAGTATCGTTCTAAGATTGAGAGCCTGAACGGTACTAGACCAACTTGTAATTGGTAGGGGCATGTTAATAAGTTGCGAGAGCTCGTTAATCGTCCCCTAAGGTTGACACGGACCAGACAGGGGGTGTCAATAACCTAGCTAACAGTTGTCAGAAGTTCAATCCAATTTCTTACTATTCATACATCGATTCTTTATTACAGTGAACCTGAATACCCCAAACTTTTCTCTATTGTTTATTCTCTTTTATTTTCATTTGTCTTAGTTTAAACAAAACAATCAAATCATTTGGTTACCACTGAAATAATTAGTTCAACTTGAATAAAAATAAATATCACGTCTCCCTGTGGATTTGACCCTAGTTGCCCTAACTTCATTAGTTTAGGTACTTAGGTATTTTTGTATACACACACGACACATATCAAATGACACCGTTGCCGGGGAGACGGTAACACTTTAGTTATTTTTATTTAGTTTAACTTTTTATTTCTCTTTCGTCTCAGGGTAATCTACCCCCTGAGACCGTTCTCATATTTTCTCGTGCTTTTGCTACTTATGCGCATGTTACCCTGTGATTCAGATTTAGCACCTTTCGATCCTAAACCC
Source organism: Saxifraga oppositifolia (assembly GCA_032718425.1). Classification (NCBI taxonomy): domain Eukaryota; kingdom Viridiplantae; phylum Streptophyta; class Magnoliopsida; order Saxifragales; family Saxifragaceae; genus Saxifraga; species Saxifraga oppositifolia. The sequence goes on along the minus strand of JAVLSU010000002.1, from coordinate 80,580 downwards.
GAGAGGACTTTAAGTAGGCAATAAAATCTTTCATGGGAAAGAGCCAAAACTTCAGGCACACCGACAGCTACCAAGCCGAAGTTATATACTTTTTCGATACCGAATGAAGGAGCTATTTTGAACGGGTTTGAGATACCCGCAACTGCACCCGGTAATTTTGAAATTAAACCGACATTCTTGAATCTCATAGAGCAAAACCAATTTGGCGGTGGAGCTATTGAAGACCCCTACAAGCATATTCAGCTTTTCATCGATTATTGTCTAACAATCAAATAAGATGGGGTGTCTCAATCTTAGATTCGCTCAATGCTCTTCCCATTCTCTCTACGGGAAAATGCTAGACAGTGGATAACGAACCTCGATTAATTAGCTCGCAGTATAGAAGATTGGGGACAGATGGCCTTAGCCTTTTACCAAAAATATTATCCACCAAAAAAGTTGAATCGACTTTGAAACAAAATAGCTAGTTTCCGCCAAGTGGACAGTGAATCTTTGTATGAGGCATAGGAACGTTACAATAAGCTACTCCGAGAATGCCCCCATCACGGTTTGAGTAATTGACTGGTGATTTTACAGATTTATAACGGTCTCTACGAAGAGAACCGCATGATTTTGGACTCGGCTGCAAATGGGAGGTTTTCTAGTAACACCGATGACGACAAGGCTTGGGAATTGATTGAGCAAATGGCCGTACATACTCAGCAATACGGTAGGCAAAGGAGCGGATTACAATTGACACACAATGTTGATCCTATTAGTGCAATATCAGCTCAACTCAATGCCTTGAACATGAAAATCGATAGTATGCAAATGAAGTCCGTAAATGCCATTGGTAATCAATAGGAGGTGACTTGTGGAGCATGTGGAATGCTAGGACACACGTCTATGGAGTGCCGGGCTAACTATGAAGTTAACGCATTTCAGTCCTACAACCAAGGGAACCAAAACTCTACGTATTACAATGAAAACTCGAGAAAATATCCAAATTTCTCGTGGAAGAGTAATAACGTGCTTACCCCTTCTAATCAACCGCAACAGTCCGCGTTCCAAAAAGCTTATCAGCCATCGGGGTTTCAAATGCCTAACTTTCAGTCCTCGCAATAATCACCTCAACTAAATAGTGAGCTAGCCGAGCTTAGAGCCGATGTGAAGGCTATGATGATACAACAACAGATTCAGATGCAACAGACCTTGACAACTCAGAAATATCAAGAGCTCAGATCGCCAATATCATAGCCCAAACAAAGATGCTAGAAACCCAACTTGCTCAAGTCTCCACATCTAGGCAACAAGGTGCATTGCCACCAAAGGGAATTCAAGCTCATGAAACCATCAATGCAATCACACTTCAAAGTGGTGTAACTTATAAAGGTCTGGAGATGCCGAGAGATGTTCTTATTGAGGGATTGGACGAAGATACAGAGGGTTATGTTGTTGGTGATGATGAGTCGGAGAATGAAGAGCCAAAACATGCCAAAACCCACCCAGAACAGTAAATCCGATCGGATTCTACACAAATCAATCAAATATTATTGCAGAAAAAAATAGTGGGCGAGCAGATTCCTCAACTCGATTGGATCAGCCCTAGCTCGATCGAGTTAGGCTTAGCTCGATCAGATACAAGGCAAGTCGGTCGGTTTTCAAACCACTTTCACGCAGAATATTTGTCTAATCCCCGATCCGATCGGATTCCATCCAAATCGTTTGGATTAGACTAAGATCGACCAAATTCACCCACAACTGATCAAACTTGGGTTCCAAAGGCGAAGCATGTTGAAAACACGAGGCAGGGTGCACATGCAAAGACACCGGAGAAGCCAATTACTATTCAGCTTCCATTTTCAAGCCGTCAATGGAGTACAAAGACGGACACTCAGTTTGGTAAGTTCTTGGAAGTGGTGAAGGACCTTCAGGTATTGATTCCCTTCACTGATTTATTACTGCAAGTTCCCTCCTATGCTAAATTTATGAAAGACATCTTGACACGTAAGAGGAGTATGTCCACGAGTGAGACCGTAGCCTTCACTGGAGAGTGTATTACTAGAATACAAGGCCGGTCTCCACCTAAGCTCAGTGATCCCGGTAGCTTCTTGATTCCTTGCACCATAGGTAAAATTCATATTGAAAACGCTTTATGTGATTTCGGTGCTAGTGTCATGCCCCACTATCTCTATCGCGGGATCACTCAAAAGCACCTCTGCCACTGTCCAATTAGCCAACCGCTCTGTTAGACACCCACGCGGTTTTTAGAGGATATGCCCGTGAAAGTAGGAAAATTTTCGATACCGGTTGACTTCATAGTCATGGACATGGCAGAGGATGCTAGGACACCTATCTTACTGGGAAGACCTTTTCTAAATATTGTCGGGGCGGTTATTGACGTTAAGAAGGGTTGTTTGACACTAGAGGTGGGGGATGAGACTATTACTTTTAATTTAAATCAATCCCACCCAACCTATGGTGGAAGAAACTGTCTGTCACGCTGATATTCATGATAATGTATGTGCTTTAGGTCTCATCAAAGGGACCCATTTGATACTCTGATGTCGGTAGATTCTCGTTCAGATAGTAGTAAAAGCAGGCCGGCTGAAAAGCCACCCTCAGAAAAGAGTTCGGTTTGAGGAAGGACTGATCCCAGGAAGGGGACGGATCCCCGATTGGAAAGTGTGTTGGACATGAAAGATGAGGATTTTAGTGAATGTGGCAAGTACCCTGTCGGGTTTGTCTATGCGGTGTATGATGGCGTGCGAAAAATTCTATATGATGCTTCGGGAAAGGGAGCAGATGGTGAGCTATAACTCTTCAGTCGAGGTAACGGTCGTGCGGGGCTATTATAAACCAACACTTCTCGGGAGGTAACCCGAGTTTACTATTTTCTTATTTAGTGTAACTTGCATTAGGCATATGTTTTTCCTTTTTCTTTTGCATATATCTTTCTCCCTTGTATCTTTAATTTGTCCGCCATCTATGTGCTCTTTTGTACATTGGAGACAATGTGCAGATTGGTTTGGGGGGAGGGATAACTTTCAGTTTTTATTTTTCTTTTCATAATAGTTTTTAAAACTTTCGATTCCTAGAGCCTTAACTTGCTTAGGACAACACTTCAGTTTTTAGATGTTTTTTCTAACGTCGTGCTACATGATCATTGAACGATAAGCTTAATTGAAATATATGTTTCAAGTTTTTAACACATTTAGCATGTGCACCATGAGCACTTCTTTGCAATCACTCTGCCACTTTTTTCATTTTTCATTTGTGTTGGCTAAGCTTTGGTAGGATTTCTGCGGAATTTTGATAATTTACTTAGGTTAGCCTAGATTGAGAAGTCACTGTAAGATCATACTAGTTCCGATATGGTAGTTTAAAAAGCTCTCCCTTTTACTAATAATTTGAAGGAAAAAAATGTGAATCCATCGATGCTTTGACGCATTATGTGAGAGTTCCCCTTGGTTAGGCCTCCTCGATCAAGAGACTAAACAAGGAATCGGAACCAACTAACATACATGCTAATAAGTCCATGCGCTTAACCTCAAAACTTGTGGATGTTCCCCTTGGCTAGGCCTCCTTGATCAAGAGAGTAGACAAGGAACCGGGGCTAAACCACATGCAAAACAGGTCAATCATGAAAATCGATAAGAATAGAGAAAAGAAAGAAAAATGTTGCAAGGGTTGAGTAAGCTTCAGAGTTACACTCAGTTAAGCACTAACATAGATATGTTTTTCAAGAAACCACGATTCTTCATCAATGTCTTAGCCGACACACAACCACTCCACACCTCTCTTCTTATCTCCCTTCATGATTGTATTTGACTTGTTCATAGATGTGCATAACTTTTTTGTTGAAACCCTTAGAATGTAAAATCTTTGGAATTGAGTTTGATGATCACCTAGTTTTAGTGATTGATGTCCATTTGAGAATTGTAGTGTTATTCTATGCGGTTTAGGGATTCTACGAGTCAGAAGTATTTTGTAGGTAGATTAGTTTAAGATTCTCTTTTGCTTGAGGACAAGCAAATGTTTGGTTTGGGGGAGTTTGATATACTCATTTTATACACATATTTTATACCATCATTCCCCTCATTTACCTCGTGTGTTGAATGCACTTTAACTATTTATGACCGTTTTATGCCTGAATGTCGTTACTGTTACCTCTTTGTGCTTTATTTCAGATATATACATTCTCGAGCCATTTAAGGAGCAATTGGAGCGTATTCGATGATTTGGAACAAGGACAAGAGAAATCAACGACTAAACAAGTGGACAATACCATTGGAGCCAAGGAAAAAGAGCCAAAGCGCGATTAAACGAGAAGACGAGCAAAAAATATGTCCAGAGCCTGTCACTCGATCGAGTGGGCTCCTAATCAGATCGAGTGAGCTCAAAGTCGATCAAGCTAGTCCTAATCCGCTTGAGTTGACGATTGCTCGACATTATGCCCATTTTATGCTTTAAATACGATCGGATTCAAGACCGGCAGTTGCTGAACGGGCCAAATTCACCCTTCAGGCCCCGTCTTCACTATAAATAGATTCCTAAGCCTCTCAAAACAGGATCTCCCCTTTTTTACATTTCAGTATAAGCTAGTTTAGATTTTAGTTGATAGAATTCTAGTTTTATTATTTCAATTCAGTTTAATTCAGGTTAATTCTATCTTTTGTTTTATTCAGTAATTGTTATTTCAATATTTCAATATGTTCAATTCCATCTATGTTTTCAATTTCATTACTATTATGAGTAGCTAAATTCATTTCTAGGGTTTAAGGGAATCTGTAATATGAAATCGATGTTATGCACTTTCAACTGATAGATTGAACGATCGATAACTGTTAGCGCCATTTACATGCTTTAATCTGCAATCACCTAATTAGTACAATAATCAGCTTATTAATATTCAATTACACTTAATAAGATCGAAAGCTGTTAGGTGTAGTTGAACCTTGGTAGTATCGTTCTAAGATTGAGAGCCTGAAAGGTACTAGACCAACTTGTAATTGGTAGGGGCAGGTTAATAAGTTGTGAGAGCCCGTTAATCATCCCCTAAGGTTGACATGGACCCGATAGGGGTGTCAATAACCTAGCCAGCAGTTGTCATAAGTTCAATCTAATTTCTTACTATTCATACATCGATTCTCTATTACAGTGAACCTGAAGACCCCAAACTTTTCTCTATTGATTATTCTCTTTTATTTTTCGTTTGTCTTAGTTTAAACAAAAAATTCAAATTATTTGGTTACCACTGAAATAATTAGTTCAACTTGAATAAAAATAACTATCACGTCTCCCTGTGGATTTGACCCTACTTGCTCTAACTTCATTAGTTTAGGTACTTAGGTATTTTTCTATACGCACACGACACGTATCAATCCCTTGCACCATAGGCACCCTGGAAATTGATAAAGCTTTGTGTGATTTAGGTGCTAGTGTAAGTGTCATGCCGCATTCTATCTATCGGAAGCTTAACACGGGATTGCTCAAAAGCACCTCCGCCACTATCGTATTAGCCGACCGCTCTGTTAGGCACCCATGTGGTATTTTAGAGGACATACCCGTGAAGATAGGAAAATTTTGGATACCAGTCGACTTCATAGTCATGGACATAAGGGAGGATGGACAGACACCTATCTTACTGGGTAGACCTTTTCTACATACCGCCGGGGCGGTTATTTATGTTAAGAAGGGTTGTCTCACACTAGAGGTGGGGGATGAGACTGTCACTTTTGATTTAAACGAAGCCCCCACCCAACCTATGGCGGAAGAGTTCGCTATTGTGCTGATATTCTAAATGATGCTATGTGGTTTAGGTCTCTTTTAAGGGACCCATTTGATACTTTGATGTCGGTAGATTCTTGTGAAGATAGTAGTAAAAGCAGCCGGCTGAAAAGCCATCTTCAGGAAAGAGTTCATTTTGGTGGAGGACTGGTCCAAGGAAGGGGACAGATCCCTGAGGAAAAAGTGTGATGGACATGAAAGACGAGGATTTCGGTGATTGTGGTGAATACCCGGTTGGGTTCGTCAATGCAGTATATGGTGGAGCACAAAAAATGTTATACGATGCTCCGGGAAAGGGAGTGGATGGCGAGCCATGAGTCGCCAATTGAGGTAACGGTCGTGTGGGACCATTATAAACCAGCACTTTTCGGGAGGTAACCCGAGTTTTCTCTCTCTCAATTTTCGTTTTGTTTTTAGTATAACTTGCATTAGGCATATATTTTCCCTTTTTCTTTTTGCATGTATCACTCTCCCCTGTATCTTTAATTTTTTCGCCATCTATGTGTCCTTTTGCACATTGGGGACAATGTGCAGTTCGGTTTGGGGGGAGGGATAACTTTCAGTTTTTATTTTTTCTTTTCAT
>JAVLSU010000002.1:33285-48000 GCA_032718425.1 Saxifraga oppositifolia | reverse complement strand
AGTACATGATGGGGGTCATCAGTCAATATTCTACCAGTACGTGTGATGAAAGAATTGGGTATCCCAGTCAAAATCTATCTCAAAGCAAGTTGATGATTCAAGACTTAAATCAAGAAGGTCAGAAAACCATTGGAAAGATAAGACTTGAGCTGTTAATGGATGATATGATTTCACATCCATTGTTTTATGACATAGAAGCAAGTACACGAAAGATGGCGTGGAGAGAAAGATTATTGCCAACGGTAAACCTTTCAATGAAGCGAGTCTTATTTTGCAGACGCAAAATTTTATTCTAATGGTGAAGAAAAGTATAATTCATCTGAATTTTCTATTGTCGCAGAATCGAAGGTTCCTCTAATTGAATCATGAAGAGAAGAAAATATAGTCGTTAAAAAAGCAGAAACCAAAGAATCTAAGTTGAATATACATCGTCGATGCTCCGGTATGTACCTAATTCAAGGAAGAAGACTGGTCACTCACCATTTCTCGATTGTGGTACATGAGTAAGGCATTGGATGGGCTGAACTTACTGATTACCCCTCTCATTCCCGTGAAACAATAAGAGACTTTGATAAAGGGTTTTATAAATACCGTCACTAGGTCCGGCAGTCAAACACGTAAATTTACCAACAAGTAGACACAAAAGGTTTGATCCCAACGCTTACTAGCTATTGGCCAAAGCAGGTTATAATCCTCGTTCCACGTTAAAGGATGGCAATGCTACTAAAAAATCATCAAAGAAACTAATGTATGCCGTGGTAAAGGAGCAAGGGCCTTCAAAGAACATTTTCAGATTAGGACTCGGATACATCAAATCCTCCCCTGCTAGCAAAATGATACAAAATGAAATAACTCAATACATTAGCGCCGAAGAAGGAAGTAATGTTCCATCCGAGGCTTTTGTCTTCAGTTGTTAAGGTCGCCTTAATGCCCATGTTTATGTTTTTTATCGTTTGGACTAACTCAACTCCCAAGTTTTTGCTTTCGATAGAATTGGTGTCAAACCCACGTTGCAGCACTCAAACAAGGTAAACATTCACGAAAGATTGGGTGCCATGGCGCCCTAAAATGTACAAAATCGATCAAAGTAAAAAAGTCTCATGACTCTAATAGATGATCCAAACAAGTTGAGGAGTTTGATCCCTTCACAAATGAAAAGTGAAATCGTATGTGAAATCACAAATGATAGAATGTTGAGATCCAAGCAACATGTAGTGATCTACACTACTCATTCACAACCATTTGACTTTGAAAGTACATTGAATGAGGGTTGGCGTCTTCCTTTCACATTACTTGTGTGGAAGTCAGTGACAAACTAAATATCAAAGAAGAAGTAGTACCAAGTAAGGCTCCCCTAGCATTTGAAAATGGAAATCATGCCATTGTGGATGAATTGAAGGAAATTAATCTTGGTACTTTAGACGATGTACGACCAGTACACGTAAGTGCTACACTCAGGGAGGAGGAAGAAAATGCATACGTAGACGTCTTACGGGACTATAAGGATATATTCGCTTGGTCTTACAAGGAAATGCCGGGATTAGACCCGAATGTTACTGTTCATCGCTTGTCAGTAAAGCATGGAGCGCGTCCAGTAAAAAAAACTCAACGACGTTTCCGATCTGAGCTCATACCTTCAATCGAAATAGAAGTAAATAAGTTGATTGCAACAAGATTCACTAGGGAAGTTAAATATCCGACTTGGATCTCATGCATTGTACCTGTTAGAAAGAAGAATGGACAGATACGTGTCTGTGTAGACTTTTGTGACCTTAACCATGCATGCTCTAAGGATAATTTTCCGATACCACTGACTGAACTTATGGTCGACGCCACGACCGGCTATGAAGCGTTGTCCTTTATGGATGCTTCATCAGGCTACAACCAAATCCGTATGGATCCACGAGATGAGGAACTAACAACTTTTTACACGCCCAAGGGTATCTATTATTATACTGTAATATCGTTTGGACTAAAGAATACGGGGGTAACGTACCAAAGAGCAATGCAAATCATCTTTGACAACTTATTATACAAGGTCATTGAGTGTTATGTAGATGACCTAGTAGTGAAGTCAAAGAAAAGAGGCGATCACCTCGAAGATCTGAAGAAAGTGTTTGAATATTTGCGTAGATATCAACTCAAGATGAACCCATTAAAGTACGCATTCGGGGTTACGTCCAGTAAGTTTCTTGGATTCATTGTGCGACACAGAGTATCGAAATCGACCAATCTAAAATAGAATCAATCATGAAGATGCCCAAACCACGTAATCCGTGTGAGCTTAAAAGTCTTAAATGGAAGTTAGCATACATACGAAGGTTTGAATCCAACTTGGCGGGGTGATGTCAACAATTTAGTAGACTGATGAAGAATGGGAAGAAACGTGTGAAAACGCCTTAACCGACATCAATAACTATTTCACTTTACTTCCAGGCTTGCAAGCTCTAATACATGGAAAACCACTCATACTCTACATTGATGCTCAAGAACGTTCATTATGAGTACTTTTAGCCCAAGAGAATAAAGAAGGCAAAAAAAATACATTGTACTACTTGAGGCATACCTTGAATGGCGCGGAGTTGAACTATACACCTATAGAAAAGACGTGTTTGACACTTATGTTTGCTATTCAAAAGCTAAGGCATTACCTACAATCTCATTCAGTTTGTCTCATATCCCGTGCTGATCCGTTAAAGTATATATTGTCAATACCAATTATTTCAGGGCGTCTGGCAAAGTGGGCATGGTTACTTTAAGAATTTGAGATCTCATATGTTCCGCAAAAAGCAATTAAAGGACTAGATGTGGCCGACTTCATAGCATATCATCCGATTCCAAATAATTGGGAACTATCAGAGAGCCTCCCAGATGAAGATGTCTTATTCGTTGAGGTCATGTCACCTTGGAAGATGTTCTTCGACGGTGTGACACGATAAAATGGTGCTGGAGTAATCTTCGTCACACCAGAAAAGGACGTACTTCCGTTCTTGTTTTCATTTACTGAACACTATCCAAATACCAAACTCTCTATCCTTGGGCTAGAGAAAGCAGTGGATATAGGAATACTTTAAATCGAAATATACATGGATTCACTTCTAGTCATAAACCAACTACCCAAACAATACAAAGTGAAGAAACTAGAGCTTATTCCGTACTACAAGTATGCTAAAGTATTAATGAGCTGGTTCGAAAGTATAACCCTGAAGCATGTCCCTAGGGAGGGAAACAGGCAAGCGAACGCATTGGCAAACCATGCATCGTCCCTTAGCTTAACCAAAAAAGAAGTTAAAGTATTCGTCTGCCATAAATGGGTTGGCTCTATACTCTTTGGAAATCACAAAGAAGAAAGTTCATGCTCTCACATCACTATCCATAAAGTTGAAACAGAGGATTGGAGACAACCTATCTTCGAATACTTGGAACATAAGAACTTACCGGAGGACGTACGTCACAAGACAGAAATCCGACATAGATATGCTCGATTCGTGTACTACAAATAACGATTGTACCGGAGTTCCTTTGAAGGACTACTTCTCCATTGTCTAGATAACTCTGAAGCACAAAATGTGTTAGTAGAAGCCCACTCTGGAGTTTGTGGCGCTCATCAATCGGCGCCAAAGTTACACATTCACATCAAGAGAATGGGATACTACTGGCCAGCCGTGGTTAGAGATTGCATTGACTTTGCTAAAAGGTGTCAATCTTGTCAATTCCATGCAAAATATATTCACCAACCTCCTGAGCCTTTGCACCAATAGTAGCTTCATGGCCATTAGACGCTTGGGGACTTGACGTGATCGGACCCCTCAACCCAAAGTCTTCAAAGGGACATGTTTACATCTTAGCGGCAACATACTACTTTTCCAAGTGGGCTGAAGCCATACCCCTAAGAGAAGTAAAAAAGGAGATTGTCATTGATTTCATAAAAACTCACATCATATATCGCTATGGAATCCCGAGGTATATCATCACTGACAACGACAAACCATTCTTCAATAGCCATAATGGATTAACTACTAGAGAAGTTTAATTTCAAGCAACATAAGTCATCAATATACAACGCCCCGGCTAATGGTCTCTCTGAAGCTTTCAACAAAACCCTTTGTAACTTACTCAAGAAGGTAGCGAGCAAGTATAAAAAGAACTGGCATGAAAAAGTTATTGAAGCACTTTGGGCGTATCGTACAACACGCCGTACTCCAACTCAAGCAACACTCTATTCACTTATTTATAGGGTGGAAGCAGTTCTTCCACTTTAAAGTCAGATTCCGTCATTGAGGATCGCTATTCAAGAAGGTCTCACAATTGAATACAATGTTTGTCTCCGTCTAGAAGAGTTAAAAGCCTTAGATAAGAAAAGACTGGAAGCTCAACAAAGACAAAAGTGTTATCAAGCACGTTTGTCAAAGTCATTCGATAAAAATATTTGTTGCTGAGCCTTCAAAGTAGGAGACTTAGTCTTGGAGTTACATAGATCGAGAGTTGTCACCCACCCAACACGAAGCAAGTTCATTTCTAAGTGGGATGAACCTTATGTATTAAAAGAAGCATACACTGGTCAAGCTTACATACTTGTCGCAGAAGATGGATTGGTAGTAGCCCTATAAACGGGAAACTCCTCAAGCACTACTATCCATATATGTATCACCTCCTCGTTGCATGAGCCTAAACTGCATGATACTCTTGGCCTGTAGGAGTATAAAATACAAACTCCAAAACAAATAAAAAAAGACAGGGAAATGATAGTCGACTTAATTGGTGTCAACCTAGTTGAGATGATTTACGTCGTAGTGATGCTAAAAAAATGTCTTACCCTGAACTAATTGATGACATGGTCCTTTCTTCGTGAAAGCTACACTACGTAGGCAACTCAAAATAAGTTTTTGGGTTCAGTCACATTAAAAAAAAAATTGGATCTAACCATTGTTACACTGAAAGGAAGATGACTTTGCTGTCTTCTACTAAGTGTCTTTTGACCACTTCCAGATTCAAACTCTAAATGACTCAAAATTTGCTATACAATTGCTGATCGAAAAACATGAGTAATGAAAAGTATGCAAATAGCTTTATTTCATTACGAAATAAAAATGCAACTAAAATTCAAATAAATAAAGCACTCAGGTAGAAAAGCAAAGACTGGCTAGGAGGTCCTCAATTTTCTTCTCATTGGTCGCTAGAAGTTTTATTGAGCACGTCTGGTTCGTTTTTAAGTCGGGTCAGTTGATCTTGGTACTGACTAAGATCAGACTTTTCTTCGCTAAGCAAATGATTAAGATTATCCAACTCGGCAATCAACTCAGCCTTCCTTGACTCGATGGTGACTATCTTATCTTGAATTATTGTACAATCATTGGGTTTCTTGGCAATAATCGTTGAAACCTTCTTCATGTCAGAAGCATTCTTGGCCAACCTCTTAGTAACAACTTTGCTGGACATCTTCTTCAAGCAGACTGACTTAGTGGATGAAAGTTTATTGACCTCCGCCATATATGCGCCAACTTTGGTCTTCAAAGGAACCGAGTTAACTCCATTCCGCGACATTACATCATAAAAAACATCAAGCCCACTCACGATGGAAGGAGACTCGGGAAGGCTTTCCAGCACAATGTTCTTCACCTTGTCCTCTATGATTGAAGCCATTTGATGCTTAGTTTCCAAAAGGACATCTGCAAGACTGGCTCTATCCACATCACCATTTTTTCGAGGAGGAAGCCTTTGTTGTTGTGGAATACGACTTCTTCATCTCAGGCGCAATCAGACTTTCGGGGTAATCATGATCAAAATCTATGTCACAGTTCTCATTCACAAGATTTTTTATTGTAACCTGTCGAAAAGATGTCAATACGATGCATTCGAGTGACTTAATCATAAACACAATAAAGATAAATGCACTCTAAAAAATTCCAAGACGTACGTCTTGTTCACCAACTTAGGGAAAGTCTTGGAAGTCAGAAAGGTCGTTTGTGGGAGTATTCCAAGAGTTAAAAGCATAAATATTCTCTTTAGAATGGATGGTGTCTACATTAACACGCTTTCGTCTTGGGTGACAATCTCCAGAATCTGTGCTACTGTTCTCTTTTAAAGGACTCCTGCTCGCTGTATTCTTCTTGCGTTTCAAACATTTTTGGGCCTTATGGATGTCAAGATCAACACCTTTCTTTTGAGTTACTAGTAGAGATTCAACATTCGGACTCCCAGTTTGATGGTATAGTGCACCCGAACTTGTTTTAACAAATTTACTCGGTTTATTGTGACTCACGTTCTTGGGTCTCAATGTCTTAAGATTTGATAATTATCATGGAAGAATTACCTTCGACCACCACTCAATGTAATTCTTGATAACTGAGAATTTATGGAATAAATCCCAAGGGGGTAATGTCACTGTCAATCCACGACCAGCACTCATAAACGAAGTCCAATGATCTTGTATCATCTCCAAAGGTCCCATCCTAATAGCATCAGACAAGTGATAAGGAAAGTCTTTGTGATATCCAAACTGTCGGGCAAACTGATCAAGGAAATAAGGGTGAGTTATGCCATAGCCACCTCGCCTAGTAGGAAAGAAATGAGACCTAAGGTTAATGAAGTAAGTCAGGTCATTATATGATATTTTTTTCGAGAAGGTCAATCAGAGTCACCTCCCTCTCTGGTTTATATGACAATTTATTCATGGATGTCTGTTTAAAAAATTAGAATAAAGCACGGGCGTCGGCATCCTCAAACAGTTTCGCCTGCGTCTTGCATGAACATCTTACCATTCTTGGGAACTGCTTGTTTGATGGGTGTCTGAAGTGAGTATTAAAATACTCACCCGACCAACGGTAGATGTAATGATAAGGCATCACGACACCACAATTTCTAGGGTCTGTTGAAAACGATAACTCTTTCAAACATGGTATAAATTTGGTAAAACTGGGACGACCAATGAAAATTAGAACCCTCGCGCCATGCGGCTAGCTGTATTAAATACAGTCGGGTGGATAGCACAATAATTGGCGCCTCAAGGAAAAACAAATTTGCAAAGCCTGGAAGAAAGGAATGCAACCAAGTATGTTTCCTCTTCATCTACCACAGGGATGCCTAAGTCAGCAAATACAGCTTACTGCTCGTCTGTGCGGCGTCCTATTGGGGGATACTCCAGACGGATTAAACATATCCCTCAGCCCTTGAGTTTTATTCATTGGATTCTTAGTGATCTTATTCGCATAAGTTCTAGCTCCCTTATACCATAAGTCCATGAAGCAATTTTCACCAAAGATTTCTTTTTTGTTTGTTGACAAAGTTTGTGGTAAGCCAAGAAAAGATTATTGCAGATCACAGTGAGAGGTTTATTTCCTTAAACATTGCTTGTAAGCTCACCAAGGGTCGGGACAGTCTCGTCATAAAATGAACCAAGGACAAGAAGGCCACATATCTTCTACAAATTCCAGAGCGATATGGACACCTCACCGCGAGATGTATGAAGAGTATTGGTTGCAGGACACCAGAATTCACAAAAAGCTCTGACAACGACCACTTCACGGTCATAATAGAAAAGTGAAGCAAACGCGACATCGTAGAGTTCAAATTGCTTAAGAACCTTCTCGGCGCGGCCGAGCACATCCTCTAACCAATCTCAATAGCCATCAAGGAAACATGATTCGCCAGGAGTCCTGAGTAGAGTACCACATTGTACCTCTTTACTTTGGGTCCTATGACAGAGAAGATGAGCCCCGGTTTATTAGATAATGTGCCACCATGAGAAGTTCGCAAACCAAGCATGTTCGAACCCAAAGCAGTCTCGGGCCCGTTAAAAGTCGCCATGACATATTCTGACAATTCAGACCAACAAGGTAGCAATAAATGCTCATTCGGCTCACCATCAAGAGATCCCATCGATACAAGCGGCGGGAAAACCTACAATGTCGTCCCGTCCTTCTCGACATTGAATTTGCTCTCAAAGATCGTCACGGTATCCTCGGACAAACTCTTAAAAAACACCATCGTCGATATGGCCCTGAAACCAAAAGTAACAAAATTAATCGACCAACAAAAAAATAAGCAGTGAACTCGACTTTCATGCAAGTCAATGTGGCAAATATATATATTATTGGATGTCCTGACCCACATTGGGTCAACACGAAATGATTGAGGATATTTTGTCAAGACCAATCTTAACCATCTATTTTGTAAATATTTTTCGATTGTTGAATTTTGATTATAATAGATAGTAAACCGGGTTCAAGTTGTGCTAAGTCAAGTTGCGCGATGTCCAAATCTAAATTTTTTTTGCCAAGTCTTCTCTGTTTACTTGGTACAAAAGAAAAGAAAAGAAAGAAGAAAAAGTATCATAAAAATAATAAAGAAAATGGACTTGTACAAATAATAATGGAGAGCAAACAACGTCTCGTACAGAGATCTGTCACTCTTTTTTATTCTCTTTGATTTTGAGACACAGATGGAAACGTAAGGCTGTAAAAAAATGGTGAAGTCAAACATAGACAAATAAAAGGGAGAAGGAGAAGCTACAATATATCAAATCAATTGATGACACATTGGTTGGCAAAATGAGACATGGTCTATAATAAAGTTTATGTTCATCAAATTGATGAGACGTTTTCATTTCCCCTCTTACCTTCTAATAAGATGAAAAGTCAAAACAATGAGGATGAGAATAGAAGTTCAGGACCGGGCTTGAAATTTGTGAAGCGAATATATAGATTAATGGGTCATGGAAAGTTGACAAGTCCTTCCATAAAATGGATTTTCGTATTAAAAGGTTTTCAAATATAGTACTTAACTTTGGCAACGTGATTATATCCCTAAAACTTACCAAAATCATATTGCATGGTTCGGATTGGCTACTTCATCAAAGCTTAAGTTTCACTGTGTTTGTGTTTCTTTTTATCATGTGATAAAAGATTGAGAATAGTCCACGACTACACGACCAATGCAAAAAAATGGTGTACATGAACAACTCTCAAGGGGGTATTTATAGATACACAAATATCAATCTGATAAATATATTTGCGCGGTTCATTTTATTATATGTAACGTGTGCAAAATAAACTTGACGCGTACTATAAATTAATTGAATACAAAATTTGAAAAGTCACAATTAATTAGATTAATACACAATCAATTATGTCTTACACCCAATTAAGTGTGTCTTGAACGCCATATTGAATGTAGGCCTATAATTACATGTATTTGCCATGATGCTTAAATTAAAAGTAAATAGATGTCATTTATTCATTTCAATACACAAGAAATCAACACACAAGTTTGGAGAAAAGAAAAAGCTTTCAATATCTCCCGCTAAACAAAACTCAAGTACAAGCAAAATCCGGTATTTGAAGATCCCGAATCCGTTCTTCGAAGGTCACAATCTGTCAAATCAAGAGTAAGTTTCCAAAACACTTGATTCGACAAATTCTACCGAAATCATACAAAACCAATGATCACTAAAGAAGAAAAATAATCAAAGGAGTTATCGAATCTTTGTACTCGTATATTTAAATTAATAAAATATTATTGTTTATAACATTTATTTGTTTTCTCTACTTTATTTTAGAAGGGGCGAAATATTTGTTATCTACAAGAAGTTTTTGTCTTGGACTCTCTTCAGCTTTTTTGGGGCATCATTTGCAGTCAGTCCTCTGCACTCTCGTCTTCTTGAGGCAATACTCTTCTGCACGAGTGAACATCTCAATGATGTCTTGAGGTGGTCGTCCTGTGAGAGATAAACGGAGCTCGTTGTTATGTGTCAATCCATTCCTGAAGGCTATCATTACTGTGTGCGGGTTGCAATTATTTATCAACAACATCTGTGATTTGAACTTGGTAACGTATGTTCTGAGTGAATGTCCGCCTTTGACTATATCGAAGAGAGCATCCACGTCTTTTTTGGCATTGCAACTGGTTATGTACTGCGCCACAAAATTTATATTGAGTACGTCAAAAGAGTCGATTGAGAATGGCTCAAGCCTATAGAATCAAGTCATGGCAGTAGGTGCAAGGCTTGAGGAAACATGCGGCACATGAGTGCGCCGCCTTCAGAATGCAAAGGCATGATTTGTTTGAAGTATCCCAGATGATCAATTAGGTTTCCTTTATCATCATACTGATTGAAGTGTGGAGGAGTGAACATTCGAGAGATCCTAGCAATCAGAATTGTATCGGTCAAGGGGGTGGTTCGTAGCCTCTGAATGGATTCTCTGGACTGTAGCTCGGCTGCTGTGAGTGGGCGAGCAGGGATTATGGATTGGTTGTTCCCTTCAGTGCTCGGGGATCGTGCTCTTAGTTCGTTCCTACGATTAACTCTTGGCTCGTCTTTCCGACGTCTTCTGGGCTCATCCTCCTGAGCGTACCTCAGATCCTCTCTGTTGCTTACTCGGTGTACTGAAGAAGCTATGTAAGGTACCCTCATTGGCTCACCTCTCTGGTTGTTATGCGCGTTGTTCCTAGCGAGTTTCTACGTTCGGTGGATTGGGACTTTCTGTTGTTTCCTCATGCAGATCGGCCACATATTCACCTAGAGGGGTGACCAAACGTCCAACTGCCATCTCTTTCCAGTATCTTGCCTCGTCTCTGAGGGCTTGAAGATATCTTTCCATCTCTTCCATACCCCTATCATAGCGGGCATGCAACTCCTATTGTGCCCGAGTCATCAGTTCTCTGTCGCGGATACTTCAGTTTAATTCTGTCCATATTTCGGCTGCAATGACCACATCCTCATCTCCGATTGGTGGTAATCTTGGAGCCATAATTTTGATTAGTTGGTGGATAGATCAGCGAGTATACTAACCGTTCTCACAGACGACGCCAAATTGTTTGTGTAAAAAATTATTTTACTAAGAACAATCAACAAATTGTTATTGAATTGATTAAAGAAATTGATTCTACAATAATACGATGATCGAACTCAAAATTCGATGATTTTGGTATAGCAAATCTTCAATCTTGATGTTGAATTCTACGATCTTGCTGCCAAATCGCACTTTGTCTTTCTCGATAACTCCACTATTTGATTTAGGGGATAGGGGGGAGTACCTGAAAGGTTCTCCGAAGATCAAACTGGTATTGATTATTTCAATCTGACAATGAATTTTTATAGAATTTTTAGTGTGTGGAGCGTTTTTTAGAGTTGAAAGAAGTTAAGTTTTTTTCATTACTTTTTGGGGGTTTATATACCCTTCGAGGAATGAAAAGATATAACATTTTAAAAAATACACTATGAGATTGATCGGATCTGTTGTAACCATTTTCTCTTCAAATAGTTATAACCGAGTCATGTTCAGCATGTCGTGTACTAATGCACATTATTGCTCGTTTAGGCCCAATGTGTGGTCCATATTTAAACGGGCTTCTTAGATTCTACCTTAGCGAAGATTCATTTTAGTCGTCAGTCATTAAATGATTGTTCATTCTCATTTAATGCTTCCTTGGGTATCGTGTGACTTTTTTAATTCTTGTGAGTTAATTTTATTTGAACATTAGGATATAAAAATTCCCTCCATCATTTTTCGTACGTGTTTATTGCACATGAGATGTAACAGATCATTAGGCATGCTGAGTAGGGGTGGGCATAAAAACCGAAAAACCAAAAAAAACCAAACCAAACAAAAACCGAAAATTTGGTTAACCGAACAAAAAAAAACCAAGTTTTGGTTCGGTTTCGGTTTTGAGATTTGCATATTTTGGTTAACCGAACCGAACCAAAAACTGGGTATATATAAATGGGTTAGGGTTCTTTTCAATTTAAAAAATAATTGGACGCTACAATTTTGCCTTTTTAGGCAATCAAACGATTGAAATTTTTTTATAATGATACATCGTTGGAAAGATAACGAAGAGACGATCAATTTGATATAAAGAATGCTGAAAATAAACGTACCATTTTTTCGTACGAGCTATGCAAAGTTTACATACGATTTAACATTATAAGAAAATGTATGTAAACTTTACATAGCTCGTACGAGAAAACCGTAAATCCATTTTCAGCGGTCTTTATATCAAATCGATCGTCTTATCGTTATCTTTCCAATGATGTATTTACTTTAAAAAAATTCGATCATTTGATTGCCGAAAAAAGCAAAATTAGGCGCTGCTGGGTGCTAGTACATTGTTAGTATTGTTTTTCATATTTTGTAAACTATCGTGTTTTTTCTTATTTTTTCATTTAGAGTTAAGTCATGAAGATTTTGTTTAACGTTCTTTTTTTTGGTTAACCAATGGTTAACCGACGGTTAACCAAAGATTTGGTTCGGTTTTCGGTTCGGTTTTTGATTTGGTAAATAAGTTTGGTTCGGTTAACCGAAACCAAAAAAAATTTGGATTTGGTTCGGCTAAAATATTTTTGGTACGGTTAACCGAACCACGCCCACCCCTAATGCTGAGAGCTGGAATGTTTCTGCACTTGAAGCGCTCGTCCAAATATTTACTCTCAGTTTTGCATCGTTTGGTAACTGATCTCTTTCTCGTGCAATATGGCGTAGAAAATATAGAAAAGTATATACTAATTACTAAGTAGAGTATAAGGGGTGTAAGTCATCACTAAATACAGTCATCGTGAGCCATCGCCTAGTTCGGGGATCTACGAGACTCAAAAGAATGATCCGAATGCAAAATCTTATTCTTATGTGATTTTAGATTATCCTTGCAAAAAATCATGAGGTCTGAATAAGTTTTCACATGTATCGTTTATTTTTCCCGATGAAATCTCAACGCTGAAAACTTATTCAAACATTATGATTTTTTGAATATGTGTTTTGTAAACACGTACAAATCTGTTGGTGCATTCGGATCATTGTTTAGAGTATCGTAGATCCCCGAATTAGGCGATAACTCACGATGGTCGTATTTAGTGATGACTTACACCCTTATTCTCTTAATAATGATATATATTTATCACTTTGTTTTATACTGTATTTAAAGAAAATAAAAGTGGGGCTCTAATGACTCTTAAGCCACTAACTCCTATGATTAAGGTACATCAACCATCGTTGACTTGCTAATATTAGCGGTACGGAAATAGTTTATAAAGCTAACAAACAAAACCAAAACAAACATTCCATAGAACCAAAAACACGTAAAAACAAGATCATTATAAGAGGAAGAAGAGATCGAAAAATGAGTGTTGAAGTTCTTGATGCGTCAACGGTGACAAAATTCATCGAAGATACAGAAGCGTTTAACAACTGCGTCAACGAACGGTTTGATATGCTCGACATTAATGGGGATGGAGTAATATCGCCTAGCGAGTTGAAGGAAGGTTTTGGTAAGCTTATGGCATTAGGATATGAATCACAATCAGAGGAAGAGATGAATAATCTTTATAATAGGATATTTGAGAAATATGATGAAGATCACAATGGAGATATTGACCGAGACGAGTTTAGTACGTTGATTAAGGATATAATGCTTGGTGTGGCGCAAAGTATCGGTGATTCGCCAATGCAGGTCGCTCTTGAAGAGGATTCTTTGCTGATGAAGGCTGTTGATTACGACAAGTCATGTAAAGAATGAAGATTGGGAAACTAAAATAAAAGGACGATGATCTTTTTTTCAAGAAAAAATATTCTAGCTTTCGTGCTCAGCTTGCTTTCGGTGTCATTTGATTGTACTTGGTTTTGAATGATTTTGATCATATAAATGTTTTTCATTTGATTGTACTTGGTTTTGAATGATTTTGATACTAAGTCAATCCAAACCAAAATTTGTACTTTGATTTGGTTTTTTTCGTTGATCATTTTGGTTTAGGTTTGACATTAAAACCGATTGATTTGGTTATGGTTTAGAATATTTGTTTAACTAAATCAAACCGATCACTTGTGTACATTGTTATTAAAGAATGAAGATTGGAAAACTAAATTAAAAGGACGATGATCATTTTTTCAAGAAAAAAAAGTTTTCTAGCTTTCGTGCTCAGCTTGCTTTCGGTGTCATTTGATTGTACTTGGTTTTGAATGATTTTGATTAGAGGTGCACCAAAAATCAAACCAATCATAACCGAAATCGATTCAAACCAAATTTTATAGCTTGATTTGGTTTTTCTCGTTGATCATTTTGGTTTAGGTTTAAGTTCGACATTTAATAAAATCGATTGTATTGGTTGTTTATGGTTTAAGATATTAGTTTAACCAAATCAAATCGAACCGATCACGTGTGTACATTGTTCTTAAAACTTGTTTACTGTGTTCCATAATTTCATATATTAATTACCGATTCCAACAAAAAATAAATAAATTGTCATTCAATTCTTTCTAAGGAAAAATCGCCTAATATACCGATTTGTAACGTTTCTTCTAATAAGTCTCATTTTTCAAGTTTATTTGTGAAAAACCAATTTGATAAAATAGTTTATTAATCAATACCATTTGACTAATTACACAACTCAAAGACAAACAGTAATCACGACAAACTCACACCGTTTTTATCTATTTCCGTCGATTTCAGCTCGATTCCGTCGATTTCACTGCCGAATCATCGTCGATGTTCATCTACATCAATCGATTTCTACCGATTAAGTAAAAATGAAGAGGAAGACATGTGTTAAAGGTAAGTTTGTTGATTTTAGGGTTTTGATAATGAAATTTTCTGTTGATTTTAGGGATTTAGCTGTTGAATGTTGTTGTTGATGATGTCTAATTTATCGTTCTTGTTGCTGATGATATTTATTTAGTTGTATGTTTATACATTTCAGAAATGTTGAATACCAACATACATTTTCTG
>JAVLSU010000002.1:9162-28954 GCA_032718425.1 Saxifraga oppositifolia | reverse complement strand
TAATGGATGCTTGGTCATACTTCTTGGCTCTCAATAATTCAGACATGCCCGTCTACGTTTTCATAGCAAATCTATGGGTAAGTTGGTTATTGTTTAACACTTTTGTTTTGTTGAATACAAGCATACAATTGTTGAATACCAACTGTGTTTTCCTGAATACCAACTTACACCAGCATACATTTTCTTGAATACCAGCTTATGCCAGCATACATTTTTCTGAATACCAGCATATACCAGGCTACTAGCATACATTGTCCTGAATACCAGCTTATACCAGCTATTCTCAACTATTTTTTTTTTGTTTTACTGATTCTTGTCTGTTGTTTTTTTAATTGTAGAATTATGTGTTGTCTTTTCCCCCTGGTTACAGATCAATAGTTGAGAATGGACTTTCAATTATTCATAAAAGTGGGGTGTCATGTGCGCTATTTGCAATGATTACCCTAGAACTTGGGACACAAAAACTACATGAATTCACCACAGCAATTCACTGGACACTATTCATTTACGACACACTTGATTGTTGTTGGTCTTTTTACAACTCTCTCCAACCCCAAAACAGAAGAACAAAGGACATGTATTATGAAGAAGCAATAGTACTGGTAAGAAAGTGTATATATGCTGTTGTGGTAGTTTGATTATTTTAGCCTTACTGTTATACTTATGTATTATTTTACCAGGCAACTTTTGTCCATGACATCATGCAACTAAGTCCCTTGAAATCAAAGAGAGATTTGACTACAAGAAAAGTTTGGGACTGTGCCCCACAACAACCTGGAACGTAAGTATCTGATTGGTGTTTTATTTTCATAAGTATTGTCTTGAAACTATTTGATATATTTTATTTCGGTATTACAGACTAGATTACGGGTACATTGTAATGATGCACATGCAAGCCTATGCTAGAGGTGAAAAGACCAAGAATAAAGTGTCGTCAAACGAAGTAGTAACTTTCAAAAGAAATCTCCTCAAAAGAATCATCAACAACAAGCATTTCCGAGACTTTAACAAAGTGATTTATATGAAAAAATTGCAAAAAACACTCTGGAGAAGCCAATACTTTAGATGATGTAATTGAAATTAGAACATCAGAAATAGTAAAAGATGTATTGAACGCAATAGAAAAGGAAAACATAGATTTAAGCACTCCTAGTGATTTGAAATGAAGAAGCTACGAGTGTATAACAATTGTTTCATTTATTGTATAAATTTTTTTATCATATATAATTTGTTTTTACTTATTTACATTGCTGGTATTCAATCATATATGTGTTTGTATTCAGGAAAATGTATGTTGATATAAGCTGGTATTCAAGAAAATGTATGCTGATATTCAGGAAAATAATGCTGGTATAAGCTGGTATTCAAGAAAATGTATGCTGGTATAAGCTGGTATTCAGGAAAATGTGTGCTGGTATAAGCTGGTATTCAATAAATGTAAGTTGGTATTCACAAAAATATTGCTCGTATAAAAAATAATTTTCTACAATAAAATAATAAATTTGCTAGTATTAATAATAAAAATTCAATTACAGAACCATCATTCTTGTTCACATTGCCTACAACTCTTTCGATTGTGTCCCAATTGTTTATAATTTGAACACTTCATTTTCCTCGTTGGTGGGGCAAATTCCCCGAAAGATCGAATTCTAGACTTCTTAGGTCAGATTGGTTAAGCTCTACCTTTAGGAGGCCAAAATTGACAAGTTGTTCTATCCGAACGTGACATTTCAAGAGTAGAGATTTGGGAAATGTTTAAATCATATATCTTATGAAATGGATATGTAAGGTAATAAGTATCAATAAATTGTATCATATGCATCTTACTCTCTAATATTGTTGAAAGCGCATGGGCACGAGGGAGTGAATCCACTTGCCACGCGCGGCATGAACATGTATAGGCTTGTAAATCAACCATCACAGATCTTTTAGCATTGACCTCGTACAAATAATCACTAGCTTTCACGGCTTCCCAGGATCTCCCAATACTCATTCTAGCTGTGATGATTTGATCAATTTTTTTACATATGTTTGATTTCTATCTTTTTATTGATGTGTCTCTTTTTTCAGCTATATCCTTCATGAGGCGTAGTCGAATTCCATCAACAAGATCATATAAAGGCAGTTGACGCTCATCTTTAAATTTTTTGTTGAACGACTCTATTGCATTTGGAGTGGTTTCACCGTATCGCTGGCGAGGGAAAAATGCATCAACGTAGTGTTTGGGTTGTAATTTATCCAACATCTCGATTACCCTCTTTCCACACACATTCTTTAGCTTTTGCATTTTTTTTATTAAAGTACTCCGGATTTTTTATGTATATAACATTGTCAAACATCTTGATTACTGCCTCTTTAACTTCAGCAAGTTTTTTTCCCATATAAACACACATGGTGGTTTTTATATGGGTAGTACAAAAACCGTGTGGACTTTGAGGAAAAACAGTGGACACCGCGTTGACAATTCCTTCATTCATATCTGATACAAAAACATTTGTCCTATCGACACTAAGGATGACTTCCAACTGCTGCATGAACCTGAGTCAATTATCTTTGTTCTCGGAATCAACAATTGCATATGCAACCAGAAACAAATCTACAAATGATAAAAAAAAAGGAAGACCTAATGCATTAGTAAAAGAAAGAGTGGACTGCGTGGTTAATGAGTATATATTGCATGCCCTGTATGTATTTAATGTTGTATGGATATGCTAGAGTAAAACAAAAACATTGCTAGTATTTAAGAAAATGCATGCTGGTATAAGCTGGTATTCGAGTAAATGTATGCTGGTATGTGCTGTTATTCAAATAAATGTACGCTGGTATAAGGTGGTATTGCTTCAAAAAATAACTTACTGTTGTTTCCATCTTTCGCAGTGGCACCAAATAGTTGTCCTCAAAAGCGCCCAATTAAGAATGATAAATTCACAAACAATATTGGTTGACAGATGTTAAAACCAATGATGCATGCATTGAATGACATGAATAATCGCTTAAAGCACAATAGTGAATCAATTTTAAAAACAATGTGACTACCAGGATTGCATGCTCTAGCAGCATCGCAATACAATCTTAGTTGATCAAATGAATACTTGTGCTCACCAAAGAAACTACTCTTTGCCTTTTCAATTGCAAGCCATGCATTGTCGTAAGAAATGTTCTATCCATACTCTCTTTCAATATCAGCCCTACAATCCATATGTCGGTACATTGGGTTCGTACGCATCATCTCTTGTACAATTTCAGCAACTATGGTTGAAATTGTACAAGAGATGATGCGTACAAACCCATGTAGTTCAAAACAGGTACTTGTATCATGATTTTGGCGTTTGCAATGGGTACAATACCTTGCCCCAGTGCACTGCTCACTTCGTACCTCTCTGCGCGCGCCTCCAAACGAGAAGTCTGACTAGATTGTACGACAAACTCGGTGCTTTGCCAGTTCCTCTTTAGCCTTTTTGCAACTCTGGCTTGTTCCTCTCGACTGAGAGTAGAATAGACATGATTCATACTTGGTACAAGATCCATAGCAAGCAAGTTTACCCATATTGTGTCATAAAGAACACGATTGAGACTAAGCAAGAACTGATGCACGTTCTCTTCTTCACGACGCACCTCGAACTCATTTGTGATATCACATGTATACTTCCTACAATGACAAGTATGTATAGGATGATGATCAACAAGTGGCTCCCACAAGTGTTGCATCTTCCCATAGTACTCCGAGATGGACATACCACATTGTTCACATTTGACAAGGTTGCCTTTAGATCAGTTTAAAGTTCTTTAGACAAATTTTTGTAGGAAATAGATGACCTTAAATTAGGCTCTATAGTATTTCTAGTCCATGATAATCATGGAGTTCAAAGCAAACCAATCGTCGTACATATCTGACTCAACTTTAAGCGCCTTCATGAGCCAATCAATGAAGCGAGTTTCTTCATGGCAAGTATGGATGTAATCACATCCTTCGATCATTGATCGTAGTTATTCCCACACAACTATATAAGAGTAATATTGAGGCCAAGATTATCGTTGCCTACAAGTTCATAGGGTGAATTTTTTTCGGGTTTGTCGCCGGCTATGACTATTTGCAGGTTAGGTGTAGTAATAGTTTAGGGTAGGTGAATAGTTGTCGTTTACCACTCAAAGATAACCTAACTACCTAACTAATATAGTAGGGTAAGTCGGGATCTAATTCACAGGGAGACGATTCTTAGCTGTCTAGTTATTTAGTTAAACTTGTTGTTTCAAGGTAACCAAGTTTAATTGGGTTGGTGATTAACTAATATGAATAACAATAATAAAGAAACCTAGGGTTTCAGGTTCACTGTAATGGAATGACGATACTGAATGAATAAAAAAGACTAATTAAACGAACTGATACTGTTAGCTGGTTATGTGATGAACGCCTGTCACGCGGCATCAACCTTAGGGGGCAACCCTAGCGCTGGCATCGTGATTAACTATCTATTCAGGGCGGGTGCCTATATGTCACACGACACGGACCATAGATGTTAATAACTAGCACGGGCTCCTACCCTACCATTTATGTGAGAATCTAGACACAAGTCAGACTTTCGATCTTAGACAAGTGCTATTTGGGTTCAATTACGCTTAACGGCTTTCGATCTTATTAAGCAGAATTGAACAGATTTAGAATTCACATAAAGGGCGCTAATAGATATCTATTCATTCAATCAGATTCTCCTAAACAGATATTTATCGCATTCACATCACAGATACCCATCAACCCTAGATGGGGAATTAGCTACGCATAACTAAGTTTGACATGGAATTAATAATGGAAAATATAATTCAAAACTGAAATAAAATATTACTGAATTGAAGGATACTGAAATTAAAATAAAGATAAAAGAAATCTTACAGAGTTTCAAATCCGAAATTACAAGATGAAAACTAAAACTAAAGAATTAAACTGAAAGTAAAAGAGAGAGAGGTATTGAATTCTGTAGCTTATGTTTACATTTACAGAGATTTCAAGGGCCAAAAGATGAAATAAAGCACGTTCAGCAATTGCAGGTCTGGAATCCGATCGGATTTGGGAATTAGTTATAACCATGTGGTTAGACAAGTGTTGTCACTCGTCATAAACTGAGTTGGTCGTCTACTCGTTTATTCGTCCATGGCGTTCTCACTCGTCTGACATCTTGTGTACTCGTCTGGTTTTTTTATCCAGGTGTACTGTTGAAGTGACATTATTGATGGACTACTCGACCACTTTTTGTAGTTGTCTTTTCCAAAGTCATATAGTCCCCTCTGCATTGAATGAGTATTTAGCCCTTCGTATTTTAGGATGAATTTATTGTGTTTAAAATATATTTTTTAGGGATTTTTCCCTCCATCAATTGCCCATTTAATATATCTTTTAAATACATTACAATCTTTAAACATATTCAGGCTTTTTCTGACTGAAACTCTTCATATTTCGCTCTTCACGAAAACAAATGTATTTTTCTTTCTTTCTCTGTAATCACTATTCTTTTATGATTTAGAGATTTTTGTGAGAGTTTGATTATCCGTTGTTGGAGTTAATCGATCATAACTGGTTTCACTTATATCTGATTTAATACTTGTTGTAGCTTCTCTGTGAAGATTAGTGTTTATATCTTTCTTCTTCGTTTTATAAAATTCGTGACGATATCAAAGTTAGGAAATGTTCTCTGAATGAGTATGACAATGTTTGAGATTCAGATGGCAATGAAATCCATTTCTTTGCCTCTTACTTTAAGGTTAGAATTACTTTCCCCATTCACCCCTTCACACTCGATGCACTAAACTATATGAAAAATAGCCCAAACCAGGGGAATGTGAATATTTATAGGGTTGTGAGTATCTTCTTGATGTTGGGAAGATAAATCAAGGAGGATATGATGCCGGCAGATTTATTTCACGCTTTTTCTGTGAAGTTTAGTCAATGGTATGGAAGCTTCTTTTTACAACGCCGAAATAAAGTTGTGGAGCTGTTCCATGGTTGCCTGACAATGATGAGACATGTGATAAGTTCCCTTTGATGGTCTCAAGTAACTGAGAATTTGGCCCAGAGGGTTGTGGTGTAATTCCTCAAAGGGTGGCTAGGAGCAGGGCTTCTTCTAGTAAGACTTTAAGACGGTACAGAGTTTTCCTTAGTTAATTTGTCTGTTATACACTATATCACACACTTTAATATGACGAATGATTCCCTTTTCTTTATTATTCTTCTGACAACTTTATGTTACATTTTTTCAGGTATTTGCACGTTAGTGAACAATCATCACAACCTTTTAGATCAGTGGGCTGGCTACGCAGAACGAGTTACTTGGTTATAGCATTAGGGAGAGGAGTTTTGAGAGACTTTCTAAGCTATATAGCGATTTTCTGCTTGTTTCTGGTGAATAAGCCTTTCTTGTTGTTAAAGATATGACTTGGTTTGCTCTAATTGATGTTGATGTGGATTTTTTTAGTGGAGGCATTTATTCCTTAAAAGAGGAAACTTCACCATCGAAGCGGTCATTCGACTGGGCAGACCTCTGCTCCTAGGGGCCCAACTTCCCGAGCAAGACCCAGCTCGTCTCTCCGAGTGAACCCTTCCTCTGGTGATACTCTAGTTGCTCTTGTCCAGGTACCTTTCACCTGTTTCTGCCTTTGTTCCTACCCAGGTGTCTTCACATGTTTCTGTTTTGGCTCCTGGTGTTTCTAGTGATGCTCCAGTTTCTAGGTCTGCCCCTACTTCTTCTTCAACTTCTTTCTCAGCTCCTCATCCTAGGGAGCCCATTTTTCATGGGAAGAGAGACATCCCTGAAACCCCCAGGTTCAAAGCAACTGCTGCCGAGAGAGCTAACGCCCCCAGGTGGGTTTTCAGGTTTGAGAATTATCATAGGACGCCTTTTACCGTGGAGAGCTCACTTTTTATGACCAAACTAATGCATTGACTTTTATCAATAACATGGGAACCCCTAAGGATGCCGAGTATCTCTCCAAGAAATGTGAACTGTCCAGGCATAGACCTAGTCAATTTCACCTAATGAAGGTGAGCAAGTTCAAAATTCCCACGTCTTCTCACTCTCTTTACTTTTTTTCTTTTGCTTCCATTGCTTAGTTACTACGCACGTGTCTTTATTTTACAGACCCTACTACTGCTCTCCCAGAACGACAAGATAATAAAGCAGATGCACTATAAAATATGTGAGATGGGCAAGTGTTTAGCCAACATAGAACACATCATCGCACCCCTGAACTTGGATAATGAGTGACTGGCAGCTAAGAACAATGAGTTAAGAGTTGTTGCAGGTGAGCAGGACAACCTGAGGTCTGACCTGAAAGATTCTGAGAACAAGCTTTGATGTTGCATGGTTATGGTCAGGAGTATTGGTATCAAGGTGTGGAACTGAAAGAAGGGGCAGCTGGGACCGAGGTCACTCTTGCAACTAAGAACAAGAAGATTGAGAGCCTTGCTCAAGAATGAAGGAATCGACATATCTGATCGAGATTGATAGATATGGAATCGCTTTTAGTTCTCTACGTTTGTCTATGATCGAGTCTAGCTAGCTAGGGCAACAAATATATACTTTTTTTTGGAAAAGACTAACCCAGGAAAATCTCCAGTGTTTGTTATTTTATTAATATGAGGAGAAAAGCCCTCCTCGAGGAAAAAATTCAGGGGGACATAAAACCAAACCCAATACAAAAATCAGATTAAAATAAATCAGTCCTAAATTAAATGCTAAATACATTAACTGATACAGAAAATAATAAGGACAGAAACAAAATATTAAAAATACCTGCCATACCCGGTATAGTCCATGGAATCGGAGTAACTGGTTGTGAAGGTCTTGAGATGCGTGAACCTTATCATGAGCAAAATCACTGTATGAAAATTTTCTCTTCAACAAATCATCTTCTCAGACAAAACAAAGAACAAAAACCTCTCCATTTTGACAACATCAACTCCCAATTTGTAGGATGGAATTTAAAGATTCTTGCAGATCTACCATCTCTATTCGATCTCAAACCACACTGAATTAACACAACACAAAAAGCCATTCACAAATGCCCAAAATCAGTTCACCAAAGTTCATAGCTACTGAGCTTCTGATGGATCTTGTTGCTGCTAGCTAGATCTTCGATCGTACGTTTGATTCTATGGATAATCAGCTCCAGGTTCATGCTCTTGTTATCATAATACGCATTATTTTGACTCTTCCATATCTCCCAACAAACATAGCTAGGAATACCCAAAAATATTATCGCCAAGTAATGGTTTAGATCAGCTCCATGCAACAAATATATACGCGCAGCGGAATAGAGACTATATGAATGTTACCTCTCTTCCAGTTAAATGTGCAGACGAGTGACTGCAAGCAACAAAAATTCAGTAGTAGTAGCAACGCAGCACTTTAACAACAACGGTGATGATCACAAACGACGTCTGATCTTCTACTGTATGTCCTTATTCAGATTAAACGAAGTGTGAATCCGATCTTTCAATTTCATTTTTCTCAGTCTGCCGCAAAACTCACAAACGCGAAACTGATCTTGTTTTATCTAAAATGTGATT
Organism: Saxifraga oppositifolia; assembly: GCA_032718425.1. NCBI lineage: Eukaryota > Viridiplantae > Streptophyta > Magnoliopsida > Saxifragales > Saxifragaceae > Saxifraga > Saxifraga oppositifolia. The sequence continues at coordinate 20,397 of JAVLSU010000002.1, read as the reverse complement.
AGGTTAAGTGATACGACTGAGATGGAGGCACGAGCCTATATAGACTACGGTAGGGATCCGATCAGAATTAGTTCAAGCCTCCTAGCGACAATGGGTTTCCCATGCTCGACCTGAACACACTACTCATTTCGCTAATATTGATCAATTCCACTAAATGGTCATTATTGCACTACCTTTTTCTAATTCCAAAAACTTATGGGTTCCTTATTATTAGTTTGTCCATCTCTCCATGTTTAAGATATTGAATATTCGTCAATTAATTAAGTTACTGACAACTTTATTAATTGACATCTTTATCATTGATTAAATCACTCAACCTTATTATCATATCGGATAAATCCACCTGCATGGTTTTCATGATAATATTTATGAGTTTCTCAATGGGATATCATCAACCCAAAATATATCGGGACATGGATTCCTCTTATAGTACACATCACACCATAAACACGATGTCATTACCCAATCCATAGAGGTAATTGACCCAAAAATGAATCTCACTCATTTGTGAATTAAAGCATGTACAGTATGTGTATGTTACTATACCCGGATTAAAAGAGCAAGCATTCATAATAACAGAGACATTATGATTCGATTGTGGGCTGACTCGGTGAGATTTATCCTTAAGGTGGTACACTTTATTTCAGTGGGTACGACAACTTCCATCCCATAAGCTAAGGAGAATGGGGATTCTCTGGTAGCTCAAATTTCAGAGGTTCGGTAAGCCTGAAGTACTCTAGGTAGCTCGCCAACCCGTCTGCCTTTGGCTTTTTTGAGACGTTGCTTCAACATAGCAAGCAACATTTTGTTAGAGCTTTCCGCTTGACCATTGTATTGTGGATGGCGGTAGGGGAGAAGTAATATTTGATACCATGGCTTTTACAGAATTTCTGAGCGAGCCTGCTTTCAAATTGTGTACCGTTGTTGTTACCAAGTTTTTAGGTATACTGAATCAACATATTATATTCTTCCAGATGAAGTCCATCACTTTATTTTATTTTACGTTGGCGTAGTGTTTTACTTCAACCCATTTCGTAAAATAGCCGGTATCGATCAATAAATATCGCTTCCCTGTTGTGGCTGTCGGCATGGGACCCACAACGTCCATTCCCCCACAATAAGAAGGGTCATGGCATAATGATTGGGTTTAATTCTACTCCGGGTGTGCGTGGGTTCGGAGTGGGCATAAAAATGAAGAACCAAAAACAACGATGAACTGAACCAAACCGGACAAAAAAAACTAAACCATTAAAAACTTAAGAAATGGTTAACCAAAATGAGAAAACCGAAAATTTTTAGTTCGATTTTCGGTTTTGAGTTTTTAAAATGATGGTTAACCGAACCAAAATATTTAAATATACAAAAATCTCAATTTCTAAATACTAACACCAAAATAGCTAAACCATAAAACATAAAAAAAGTAATGCTAGCGTATTTTGGGTGGTAACTCTAATGAAAAGGCAACACGAAATAGAAAATATTTTTAAAATATAGACACAAGAACGTGGAAATAACTTTAATATAGAGTTAGTCGCACAAATAATAATTTGTTAGTTTTTTTGGTTAACCAAAGTTTTTGGTTAGATTTTCGGGTCGACTTTTACTTTCTAAATAAGTTTTGGTTTGCTTAGCCGAACCACGCCCACCCTTAGTGTGAGTGGTGTTGACATTTATCGCAATGACTTGCGAAAGCTTCCGCCTCTTTTGACAATGTGGGCCAATAATATCCGCTTTGCATGACTCTTAGGACTAGAGAACGCCCTCCGGAGTGATTTCCGCAAGTGCTTTCATGTACTTCCTGGAGGATGAGTTCCATTTCCATAGCTGCTAGGGACTTCAATGATGGTCATTAATCAGATTTTTTGTAGAGTTCTTCTTGGTGGTTAAGCTAGTTCTGGCTGCTTTTTGTATCACCTTTTGGGCTCCAATCTTATCTTTAGGTTGTCACTGATCTTTTAGGTGTTTCACAATGGGACTCATCTATGTTTTTGGTCTAACTGCAAGTGATAAGACGTGAAGAAAGTCGATGCTGGGTTGTTTTTGTATCTCTATTGGGATGATTTTTCGGTAATGCAGCCTCACAACTGACCCGAGAATGGCTAATGTATTAGCTTGTGTGTTCTCTCTTCTTGGAATTGATTTCGTACTTGGGGAGTTTGTCTAGTTCGCTGCGTACTAAAGCTTGGACCAGGCCATCCTTTCATCCCTGGTTTCGTACTTGCCAGTTGTCCGATTTACTATTAGCTACCAGTTGCATTTAATTTTTAACTTGGCGCCCAATTCTCTGACGGTCTGGAGACCTGCGATAAGTTGAATTTCACTGCATTCTCGATTTTTTATGCCGTCGGGAGTTATTATCAAGATGTCACCTCCTGCTCATTACCATTACCGATTAGAAGAGCCATCTTCCCCTAAAGTCCACCAAGATTTGGGGTCGAATGTATCGTCGAGGAAATCAAAGTTGTTGAGAATAAAGTCTGTGTACACCTGCTCTTCTTAGAGAGCTGTGAAAAGTACCAAATGTTGAATGCGCTGAGTTCTATCCCCTATAATATCATTTGCCCTGATTGGTCGGGTTTTTAGAGGATGTGCAAGAGAGGGTATTTGGAAACCATACTGATGGTGTGCTCTTTAAAGTATGGTTGCAACTTTTGAGAAGCTAGTACGAGGGCAAAGACCACTTACTCTATTTTGCTGTAGCGGGTCCTTGCATCTAGTAGTGACTAGCTGCTATAGAAAACTGACCTCTCTGTCTTCCCGTCCTCCTTCACTAGTGTAACGCTAACTACAGTTCTGGAGACTGCTAAATATAACTGCAATGTATCTCTGGCTTCCGGACTACATAATATTGGCAGTTAAGCTATGTATGCCTTGAGTTCTGTTAATGTTGTCTGGTAATGCTCGTCCCACTGGAACTTTTTTCTTTTTTCCTATCAAAGAGAAAAATGGTAGGCACTTGTTTGTAAACCTGGAAATGAATCAGCTAAGCGAAACTACTCTCCCGGTGAGGCACATGATATCCTTAATGTTCATCGGAGAGCGGGTCTCGAGTACGACCAAGATTTTATCAGGATTGAATTTGATTCCTCTTTCAGAAACCAAGTATCCGAGGAATTTTCCAGAGGCCACCCTAAATGGGCATTTTTTCGGATTGAACTTCATTTCGAATGCGGATAGTATTTGGAATGCTTCCTCCAAGTGCACTAAATGGTCTTCCTTATGCCAAATTATCACCAGTACATCATCGACGTATACTTCAACGATGTGTACCAACTTAAACTGAAACATTCGCTTCATTAGGCATTGATAAATGGCACCAACGTTCTTTAGTCTGAATGACATGATTGTATAGCAAAAAGTATCTGGCTCAGTGAAAAAATACATTTTCTCTTGATCTGGTGGAAACATAGAAATTTGATTGTAACCGGAGTATGCGTGTAGGAATGTGAGGCATTTGTGTCCGGCGCTGGCATCCACTAATTGATCAATCTTAGACAAAGGAAAGCTGTCTTTACGACATGTCTTATTGAGATCGGTGAAGTCAATACAAACTCTCCACTTCCCACCTTTTTAGGCATCACATCTACATTTCCTAACCAATCTGTGATCTTTACTTCCCTGATAAATCCAACCTCTAAGAGCTTGTTCACCTCTTTTGCGATTACTGCGTTTCTTTCAGAGGCAAAGTGTCTGATTTTTTGTCTTTTTAAGGGGAAATTAGAGGTGATATGCAGCCGGTGCGATACTACCACTGGGTCAATTCTCTTCATGTCTTGAACGCTGCAAGCAAAGTCTGTCCCATGATGTCGTAGAAAGGCCATCATTTCAGCTTTTATTGTCGGTGGGGGAGGCACCCCTTCTTATCGTATGCTCAGGAAGGCCATTGTTGAGAGGCCTTTCGTTTATTTTTTTTACAGTTCCCATTCTGTCAATTTGGGGCTCGCCGACTGATTGGTAAGTAGCAGTACTTGATCCAGCGTCATCTGCAACTTTAGTTTTCTTGGCAGTATTTTATGTTTGCTCCCTGTCGGCAGCCATTGTGGTTTCTTTGACACCTTTCAAAGCAATAGTGTCACAGTGTATGGCAGCCACTTGGTCGCTTTGAACCTACATCACTCTGTTGGGAGCGGGAAACTTTACCAACTAATGGTAAGTGGAATGGACTGTTTTCATTTGGTGTATCCAGTTTCTTCCCAAAATCACGTTGTAATGTAACTCAATATTTAAAACCATGAATTCAATTGGGACTCTCACTGCTCTGAGCGTTACCATAAGACATATCTTCCCTATGGCATATGGCACATGGTCATTGAAACCAACCAGGGGCATGTGGAGGTCACTAGCTTGTCATGGCTGATTTGCATTTGCTCAAAGACACTCTTGAATAAGAGCCCAGTTGAACTTCATGTGTCCATTAAACGCATACAGACTTCACGATTAAATACTAGGAGTGTGATTACCAGTGCGTCATTGTGAGGTGGGAGACTAGAATGAGATCGTCATCGCTGAATTTAAGAGAATTACATTTTTCCACTGAGGTCATTGCTTCTTCAACATCCAAACTGAAAGCATTGATTTCTTGCTTATGCATGGCCGACCGGACCATTCATCTTACCGTTGACTTGGTGGGATACGAGCTGACGCATCCACCATGTATTGTGTGAATGACAATTTTGTTGGTTGGATTTTCACTCGTCATTTGTCTTTCATTACCTTTGATAAGATATTCCCTCCGGAAACCTCTTCATATTGGGTCCTTGACTTTGTGCTTCAAAGTATAGCAGTCTCCTGTTACATGTCATTTGGCAAAATGGTAGAAGCAGTGTTTGGTCTGATCTCTTAGGGCATCATCACCTCTGAGAATTGGAGCTTTTTTCCAAAAAAGGGTCGTTATTGATCCTGTTGTAAAGTTAAAGCAATGGGATGTTTATGGCAAGCTTGCTTCTGTTTTGTTAATATCTTCCATTTTTACCTCTTTAAGAGCACCCTAGAAATGACACTTTCTTTTACTCTCTTGAGTTTTTCAGGCACATGGTTGGCAGTTAACCCCATGTGCTTCTCGTCTTCTTAGAGACAATACTCTTCAGCTCGTGATAACATTTCCACTACGTCATGTGGGGGTCGTCCAGCCAAGGAGACGCGTAGCTTGTCACAGTAAGTTTATCCCTTTCTAAACTCCGTCATTGCTCTGTGGGGATTGTAATTGTTGATCAGTAACATCTTCGATTTGAATATGGTTACGTATAACCTCAGAGAGGCTTTTCCTTTCACAATGTTGAATAGCATATCAATATCTTTTTTGGCTTTTTGCATCTAGTGATATAGTGAGCTACTAATGTCGTGCTGAGAACATCGAATGAGTCGATCGAGGACGGCTCCAATCTGTAGAACCATGTCATGGCCAGGGAGCCAAACAGGATGGTAACATCCGACACATTCACGGGTTGTCCTCTGAATTTAATGTCATCGTTTGATTGAAGTAGCACAAATGGTCGATGAGATTTCATTTGCCATCGTACTGCTTGAAATGAGGAGGAGTGAACCTCCTGATATGCGGGCATTTAGGATTGCATGTGCAAGGACTGACCCTTATCCTCTGGATGGCTTCCCAAGCCTGAAGCTCAGCTGTTGTATAAGAGCGAGTGGGAATGGCCACTCGGCTGGATTCACCTCTGCTTAGAGAGTGAACTCGTCGCCCACCTTTGCTCGGAGAGTGGGCTCGTCACTCACTTCTGTGTTTACTTGCATAATCATTTCTCCGAGCGTATCTCTGCTCGTCTTGTCTGTCCTCCTTATGGACAGTAGAAACCACTTGTTCTACCACTGCCTGGTCGTTTCTCTGTACGTCGTGTGGGATATTACTGTGAGCGTCTCTTCGCTCATCTTAAAAGGGGAGGTGGACTGTTCATCCAACTGTGTTATTCTCCTGGAATTATGAGCAACTCGTCTAGGGGTATGTCCGGTAGGAATGATTTCTATTTCTGGGGGCTGCTGCAACTGGGTTGCCTTATCCCACATATCCTTAATGGAGGATCGCTGGAAGTGGCTGATTTAGGCTGCCCACTCGTTCCACCCGATGGTTTGAGCCATGGATGTGCTCGCCCAACCGAGTGACCTTGGTCTCGCAACTCTTTCTTTCAATAGTTTTCCTCCTCCCTGAGGGTTTGCATAGCAGTCTCTATTTGTGTCATTCTGTAATCATGTCTGGATTGCATCTCTTCCTCAGCAGTGGACTATACACTTCAAGAATCCTTCCAGGGGAGAGGCAGTTGTACCTGCAAGGTCATCCAAAGCTTAAGTTAGCTTTTATTTTATATATTTTATTTGTGAGCTAGAAAGTTTTTAAGTAATTTTTGTTTGGAGTTCTTGGGTGTAGAGAGATACAATAATTTTTTATCCCCTCAGAATGATCTCATATTCTGTATTTATACTAGAATATGAGTCAAAGAGTTAACCGTTTTTTCTACTTATATGGCCCAAGATAATGTCGTTTATAATGCTGAGGATTATCAGGAACATGATCTATCATGCTGTGAGAATAGGAAATGTTATAACTTCATTCATATTTGTCAAGAGTTAGTTATAGCCATGTTGTTGGACGAGTTTTGTCACTCATCATAAACTGAGTTGGACTTGTGTGCTCGTTTATTCGACCAAGACTTTCTCATTCGACTGACATCTTGTGGACTAATTTGGGCTTTTTTATCGAGGTGGGTTGCTGAAGTGACATTGATGACAAACTAGTGGGCCACTTTTTGCAGCTATCTGTTGCAAGGTCATTTCGTCCCACCTGCATTAAATGAGCACTTGACACTTCGTGCTCTATGATGAATTTATTGTATTCAAAATATCTTTTTGGGGATTTTTTCTTACATCATGTTTGTTTGATATTAAACAATATTTTTACAATATTACGTACAGTATCATATTATATTAAAAAATTATCACTGTGAATATTTTGTTTAACATTATATCATTCTTTTGCGGTTTAAATCGAAATCGAACACAAAAACTGGAACCGAAAAATAGAGTTCCTAATTTTATTATTAGCTAACCGAATGAGTAAAATACTGACATAACCGAAAACGAGTAAAAAATTGATGCACACCCCTATATCTCACCAATCTCTTGTCGTGTGAAATAGATTCCAAAATGCTTTCTTCACTACGAAAAAGGGGTTGTTTCATACTCCTCCTCAGATACGTGTTTGCTTAAAATGTGGGCATGAGCATGGGTTGCTGACTCTTAGGATTCGCGGAAATCACTGAGATTAGGCTTTCGGAATGGGAACCCCTATCAATCTAGCCCTTCATGTCGATCAACTGACGCGCTTTAGTTTTCTTGCTTCTTAAGAACTGGTCTATTCTGTAGTTGGCAATAGCGAGATGGTCTCATTTTTCTTCGCCACTAGTGGTAAGAAAGTTCTTGGTAATTAGCAACGGGGAAAGAGGATCTCCACTCATTTCATTCAGTGCCTGCGGTGAGGCGCGACCCACAACAAACGAAGGGGGAAAGCTTGCTTGTTGTAGCCCTATTTTAATAGACTATGATTGGTAAGTGTAAGCTACTTAAGTAGGCTCGCAGCTTCGTCAGAAGCGACTAGTCGCCTCCTTTCCTCCGCCGAAAGATGCTTAGCCAGAAGCGGCGAAGGGGGGGCTGGGGAAGGGCAACGACTAGATGAGGGGGTTGACCGGAGGAGTGACGCTCACTTGTTAGAATTCCAGCGAAACAATGGATGTGCGCGTAGTCACACTAACGGTATGATAATACGAATATTATCCACAACTTAACCCCCAGGCCCAATGGGCATGCGAGCCCGCAAAACAACAACTTGAGTATGTGATTATATCTAAATAGATATCGGTATTAGTTATTGTGAATAATCAATTATATATACCCTTCAATTTTCTCTACTTTAGTCTACTTGGAAACCTTGATTTCAAACATCATTGTTGTACTTTCGTTGGAGTTTTTTTGAACAACTTTTTCAATATCTCAAACATTGATAGAGTATGTTCATGAATGTTTGTAAGAGCGATAATTGAAACTTACAACATCGTGCTTTACAAAAAAAATATAAAATCACGGCAATACCTTATGTAATATGCTTCATCCGATTCCGTTTTTTTGAATTATATATTTGTTCTAATTTTAGGTTTTTTTTTTGAAATTTTCAGAATCCCCAACTATCAACAAATCCTTTGCCCGGTTAAATAATTAATTCATCAAAATCTCTATAAATTTGAACGGAGAAACCAATAAAATCAACTAAATATCTCAATAGTGCCATTAATCAACCAAAATTGGGGTAAATTTGATGAATTCAACAACAAAATCTTTATTCTACTAAAAAGACAAAAAAACGATACTGATAACACAAAAATGATCGATAACTGTAATTTCATTCAAACTTCACAACACAATGCTCATACCTCATGCTGTAAACACACGAAATTAAATAAATCCAGCATCTACTCTACTGAAAACAAACGAAAACGCAATGAAGAAAGAAGCGTAGATGTTGTGAAGAAAGGGAATTTTAGTAAACTAAAGAAAGAAGCGAAGATAAATGTGATGAAAGAGGCAGAGTTGTTTGTGTGAGGAAGATGTTGTTTGTGAAGAAAGAGAAGAAGGCTTCGTTTGGGAAAGAATATGTGCAATATGCTGACATATTTGGCTCACAAGGGTATCGATACCTTTCAAGTTTTTTTGTGGCACCACACAAAGGTATCGATACCTTTGTATACGTTGCTTGTTTTTTGTGATTTTTTACGTTCTGATTATTCTGACGTTATTTATTACTAATATTATTTTCAAATGCAAATTTCAGATTAACAGTTAATGCATTTATCAGATAATTATTTTCAGAAAATTAGTTGTCAATTTTTCAGAAAAAATACAGATTAGTTTTTGTTTTTTTTATGTTTTGATTATTCTGACATTATTTATTATTTTTAAAAATGACTATATTTTTTGGTTTTCAACAATATAGCTATTTTTTTTTCAGTGTACAATGTGTGTCGGAAAATATAGGCATTTTTTGTTTTTATAAAAATTCATGAGAAAAATATAGTCGTTTTTTTAGTCATTTATGTATATATATATATATATATATATATATATATGTTGCTGAAATTGAGCATTTCACTCACTAAACTATTTCTTCTTTCTAAAATCTAAAATTCTGAAGAAAAAAAACTCACACTTCAATGACTTTAAAACGTAATTTATTCCATGGTTCTAGTTCCGACAATACTCGGGCACATTGGTCTCCAGAGAACATCACATTGTTCTTGGACTTACCTGTGGTGGAGAAAAATTTGGGTAACTGGGCAGGAAAATCAGCTTCTTAGCTAAGTGTTATTGTTATATGCACTATTGTGTAATGTTAGTTTCATTTTCATGTTTATTAGTTAAGTTGTATTGTATTTTCATTTCGTATTTTAATGTAATGTGTGTTTGTTTCAGCCTAATTATGTATTAGTTTTTATGTTATTAAACATTTGTAAAGTAAACAAACGTTTCATTAAAAAAACGTTGACAAAATGAAAATACTGTTGTTTCGCTAAGAGGGGGGGTAATGCGATACTTTAAAAACTATCTAGGCTAAGATGAACTCTTTCTGGGAAACTAATGAATAAGTAAGTAAAGCTGAAAGTAAATTGCGTGAAAGTAAGTACGCAAGGATTTGGTACGATGTTCGGCACCAACTGGCCCTACTCACCACCTCAAGGTATCTCCTTGAGGATTTCAACTTCACTATACGACGTTCGGAATCAACTGATCCTAATAGCCGCCTCAAGTTCACTCCTTGAGGATTTCTTCACTTTGTTCTTCACTCGAACGAATACACTTGCTATAGTACCCCTCTAGTCTTTTCTCACTTCACTTGGGCGGAGAATTACAAATCTTTTTACAAGTAAAAGACTTGAAAGCCAATTCACAATAATATCAATTGAAGTGAATTGAATCAATGAAAACTTCAATAATTCAAATCTATAAATTTGATGGTGAAGTAAGATGAATGCACAAATCAAACTTTCTCAAGAGAAGCAATTGGAAATATTTTTATTACTTGAGAAGTATGAAAAATGATTTTTCAAAGTATGAGTAGAGTGATTGATCAAATATTGATTTCTAGAAAATTGAATGAAAAGATGTGTATTTGATGAGTTTGAAGATGATCAATCAAAGGGTTTATATAGGTGATCAAAGGACACCAAAGATGGTGAAAAATCATGTCTTTTGATCCCCCAAAGGTGTCATGTTTGAATTCTCAAACGGCACAAAAATCAGTTTGAAAATCAGTTGTAACTGCCCTTAGTTAGGCGCCTAACTCAAGACTTAGGCGCCCAGAAAAGTGATTTTTGGGGCAGAAGAAATATTTAGGCACCTAGAAAATGTTTCCTAGGCTGAAATACATTTCCAGGCGCCTAGAAAATTCCTCCAGGCGTCTGGGCTTGTATAGAAAAATGTTTTTGGCCTAAAATGCATTCTTTTTATGATTTGAAAACATTTTTCTTACTTCCATCAAAATGTAAAGATTCGAGTTAGTGAGTTTTACATTGATTTACATTTTGTATGGAATAGACAAGCATTGAACTAGTTTCTTCAAGTCTTCGTGAATTCGTCAATGTTCTTCAATGTTACTCGACTTCACTTGACTTGTTTGTCTTTTATTCCTTCAATATCATGAGTCTTTCTTCGATTGCTTTTGCTTGACTTCTCTTGATTTGTCCTCGATTCATCCAAGTCTAATAAGCTTTTCTCTTTGAACAATGAGACATCCTCGATCTTCATTTCATTTGATCATTGCCGAAGTCCTTGGTATCTTCTCATATTGTCCTGTTCTCATGTTAGTCGTAAAGTATAAAGCATCATCAAAATACAAGGGTCAACAATCTCCCCCTATTTTTATGATGCACAATACTTTGCATAAGAGATTCTACTCCCCCGGTCTTTATGCCTTATAAAGATCGGGTTATTGTAGATCATATCAATAATAGCACATAGACATGAAAACATAAACATGACATATATACATACCAATTGTTCAACTTTCCAAGTTAAGCATAGGTTTGAAATGAAAATAGACATAAAATAGTAAGATCATATTGTTCAAATTAAGAGAGACTTAAAACTAATAAACTAAAACTAAATTTAGATTTAAATCAAAATCAAATAATCAAAATTCAGAGAGAATTAAACTTGTTATACTAGAATGATAAAATACAG